>JAANSQ010003263.1:0-10387 GCA_036850885.1 Lepidocyrtinus dapeste
AATATGGATTCGAACATGAATTCTGCCAATGCCAATAAATTCATATGGAAACGTTGTGTACGTTATCAAAATATGTAGCGCATTATTGCCGACTTCAAGAGTAAATTTATAGGAACTGAGTTTCTAAATATTACACATTTTCGAGGTCTTTCCTACCAAATGACCATGTTTATCTAATACAAGTCTACGATTCGAATGGTGGAAACATTTTTCCAGCAAAATGGATTAGACAGCTAACATATTTTTAGGGTGATTCCACATAGTTAAAAGTAAAAGTGGATTATATAACGGGTAAGGAATAAGTCAGTTAGTATTTTACTAACGAGTAAATTTCCAGCGATAAATTATAGTGCTTCACGTTTCAGGAAACAATAATACTGCTAAATTTTGCAAAACCCTTAAGCTCATGGGCATGATAACATTGATCACAATCACCTAGGGGAATGTGAACAGATTTAGAACACTAGCTTGGGCCGTAACTCCCTCCGTCTCTCCTCTGAAAAGTAAGATTTGCTCCAGAAGTTACTCACCCACACTAGCTTAGGATTTAGAGGAATTCATATTACTTACCTGGAATTGGGTTTCCACGATTCCGTGTAATTAATCCTGTCTGAGAAGATATTGATTAAGGCATAGAAACTCTGGAACAATTCACCTCCTGTCGAGATTTCAAGACGAACTTGCCAAAATTTGATTAGGTGTTCAAACGAACCTTAAAATACAACTCAGCATGAATAGCTAATGAAGTTAATTACTGTTGGATATACCCTTGGTTTCACACATCTTACTTACATGTTGGAATATGTACTCCGTACATACCTATCTGATGAATTTTTTCACCATTTGAATTATTTTCAGAGAGAAAGTACATTGTCATCCATTGTACTGGATATTTAAAATCATGGGCGAAAATTGGCCTTGATGAAGTGGAAAGTGAGACGGAAGATCCATGTAATTTATCCTGTTTGGTTGCGGTTGGAAGAATCTTGCCACCCATAACAATGCCATCGCCGTCCATAAAATATCGTCCTGTAACATTTATTTCTCGCCATGCAATCGATGGAAAGTTCGTGTTCGTTGATCAAAGGTGATAGTAGATCTTAAGTGTAGGCGTCATGAGCGTTAAGACAATTAATCATGTAGTTTGTTCACACTTTTTATGTTTTATTAGGAATTTAAAGCAATTTATTTGTGAAATTTTTAGGGCAACATTAGTCGTTGGTTTTCTACCGCAAGAATTGCTGGGTACGTCCATGTACGAATATTATCATAATGATGATATTCCCGCCATAGCTGAGTCCCACAAGGCAGCATTAACAACGAAAGATACCGTGTCCATCCAAATATATCGATTTCGCTCCAGGGATAGCACTTATATTCCCCTTCAGTCGACATTGAAGGCATTTAGGAACCCCTGGACGAAGGATATTGAGTATATTGTTGCAAAAAACGTTCTTGTCAGGTTTGATTAGTTTCAATTTTTTTTTGACAAACTTGAAATTATATACAATACAATATTAAAGGATTTTTGACCAAGTCATTCACTTTCTTACATTCATCCATACAATGATTAAATTTTGAAGGTCTGACGTTATAAGCACAGAGGGGACAATCATCAAATCAGAGACGTTTCAAAGTGGTGATTTTGAGTTTTTGAACGGTACGAATTTTGTTCATCTTTCATGTAGCATTGCATGTTTGAACATTTATGCGCACTCAATGCTTCTTGAACAGGTAATAGTAGTGGAAATGGTGTAGGAAGGGAAATACAGCGACTAATAAGTACTCAAGTACCTGTTCGCAAAATTGGTGAACAAATAGCTGATGAGGTAATCAAGAACATAAAGTGAAAACAAATTAGACAACTGACCTCCCAACCCTTTGTAAAAAGCTTTAACTATATTACTTTTATGTGAACAGATAATTGATAATCAACGACGAAGTGATTCTTCTTCCAGTAACAGTCCCGTTTCCGCACTAGATTCGTCAGCCACAGCGGGACCTCCTTCAGCTGATGTTCAGCTACCAATCTTGTCTCCAGCTCCAACTCTGGTTAACCTTAGTAGCAGTGGTAGCGGTGGGGGTAATGGCAACCAACAATCTTCTCAGCAAACTCTGGCGTCCCCACAGGCACAATCTGTTATGTCATCTGGGGTGATTGGGTCGTCTCAACAGCAGCAGTCATCAGTTTCTTGTTCTCCAGCTAGCCGACAAAGTCCCACAGAAGGAGAGGACACTACTGTGCTTCATCTTTCGAATTCCAGGTCAGGGAGAGATTCTCCTGAGAGAATGCAACTAGAGCCAACTAGTGACCCAGTAGTCGGTGCACAACCAATAACGCCAACTTCGGTCAATAACGGTAACAATAATAGTAACCGGCCTATTCGAGTTAATGGAAATAATAATACTTTCTCGAGAAACCCCACAGAATCTCTGGACGAGCCTGGTAATTCTGAACAGTTTCTTTTTAATCTCCTAAATCCAATATGATAAACATTCTTCTATTCTGTGATTGAAATTATTTATTTTGTCATTTTCTTAGACGATCAAATGCTATACATGATAGGTGACTCCGTGCTTACCGAATCTCCTCAGCCAACTGGAACCGGCGATGGAAACGACGAGGCGGCCATGGCTGTCATAATGAGCTTACTCGAAGCCGACGCGGGTCTAGGCGGTCCAGTAGATTTTTCAGGGTTACCTTGGCCCCTTCCATGACCAGAGGATTCTCAGTAATTTTAGAGGCTTTTAGTAGTAAGATTTAGTAAGTAGCTGTCTACATGAACATCTCCGAGTGTTATTGACGTTAAAATGCTCGCTCTGCAGTCTCATTTTCTGTTGTACAGATTCAATAAGCTAATTTAGAGTTATTTTCTATACTTGTGAACTAGTTGTAAATATTTACAACTATACAAATATTATAATAATTTTTTAATCTACATATAGCACTGGCACAATAGTGAACTATATGGAAAAATTTTCGTTTAGAGATCCACTTGACTTTCTGTTGACTCTGATGACTTGCAAAATGTATAATATTTATGTGTAGCAATAGAGTGAGTGATAAAATGTATTTGAGTAGGTCAAGACTCTTGAATGACTCGAGAGAGTTGTGCAGAAAGAAACTGCCGTATTTCGTCTGTATGTAATAACATAAAGAGTTCAAAAGTAAATTATTCTAATAATAATAAGTATTACGTATAGTTGATAAACTCCAACGAAGCAAAATGTAATGAATCCGAATTCGCTATAATGATGGACAAGATGATAATGTAGCCATTGTGTCCAAAATTGATCTTAGATCAGTATGAAAATAGATTTTAAGAACGCGTGTTTTAAGCAACGCAGCTGTATCATATTAATGAAAGTGTCCATATTTTTACCTGAAGAGTTTTTGGAAAAAAGAGCTAAAACATGAACTTAAGTAAAAGTCTGTATGCGGTACGAGTCCTATCCAGAACAGTTTTGCGAGGGATCATACTGTAGGTACTAAGGTACAAGTAGAAAATTTTCAAATTGGAACATACGAATTTATCTATACAAAACACATTTCGTATTTCTTCTCGTGCGTCGTTCATTTAACAATGTGTCCAAAACCTGCCATAATACAAAAGCTAAAAAATATATAACTTGGACAAGGTTTCTTCTTGTTATATTAGTTTAGTGGAAGAATCGTAAACTGAATGAGCTAGATGTTTTCAAAAATATGATATCACTTCTATGCTCAATGTATGTGCGCAAATACCGGTCGGAGTGAACAGTTTGCTGCTGCAGGTGAAACTGCTGTAATATTTAATGTCTAACATCTCACAAAATTTGATAGAATAAGTGTTTGTAGCTGCGTGAAAAAATCATGAATTAGCGTAGTCATTTTATGATTTTACGTTAACAACTTCGATCCACTATATAAACTATTTTTATGAAAAGGAAATCTTTCAGGGTAAATTTAGCGATTGACGATTTGACTAGATGTCTTTACATTTGATGGTTCTAAATGTGGAAAAACTGTAAATTTAATGTGGTTTCAGCTCATTCATACGAAGGAGGACTTGAATGAACTTGCTTTAGATTTGACTAGGAATATGTTTAACATTCGCAATTACTTCATGATTATACCTCTATAGCCTTTTAAATCAATCAAGATAGCCAACAACAAAATAACATATGGTTTCAACATAATTTTTCTTGCTTGGCTAGTGTAAGGTCTACATACAATAAATCCCCTAAAATTTTCAAATGGAGTCATTTACGTGAATAAAAAGATTAAATATCAAATGCTTGGTCAGTCGCAATGAATAAATTCTACGCGTTGCAGTTATGTAATAGTTGAGGTAAGAAGAAATGCTTTGTTAAGGTGCATAGATAAACAGACAATTCAGAATTTCCCTTCTTAATAGCATAATTCAAAGCGTGTCTCCAGGCGCGGAATTTAATCTAGTGGTTATGGAATGGAGGTAAAATGCCTCGGAACTGGTACCTCGCCTATCTGTGTTAGTTTTTGGATGAATGTTTGCAAGTGGACCTAATAAGGTGATGCGAATGTTAATAATCTTATTGACCAATAATCCAGCGGGACGAATTGTTTAAGTAGGTTTGAATGAATAGTTTAAGCTCCTACAAATGGGAGTAAAACATGCGCTGAAAGGGTACAAGCTCGATAGTGCCAATTATATGAAATGCCAATTTTAATTTATATTTGAGGAATACGTAAACCGTGTTCCTAAAATAATCATTTTACGTAGTTTAATTATGTAATAGATTTTAAAAATTATAGTTTTACATGCTAACTTCTGAACTTTTGGGTTTGAAACAATAATACGTAATTTATAGTTGTGATGTCATAAAAGTTTCCTCGTATGAAAATATAATAATATCATACAACTTAGGTTAGAAACAGAAACCAACTTATTGGTTCTGATCTCTGCGTTACATCTTCATTCAGGCTTGTCTATGCATATGCGTGTGCAGTGTGCATATTAAACTGTACAGCTAAACACTTGAATATTTCGGTGTATTTAAATATGTATTTAATATTTTTTCCTTTTTCTGAGTCGTATTTATATCGCTATAAACCATAATAGTTATATTTGCGTTTAACGAGGAAGGTGAGGAAGCTTCTATTGGAGTGCAAAGAATATGTATTTATACTCACGTTTAATTGAGAGTTCTTGAGAACTTTGCTGGTTTTCAACGTTTTCTTCCAAGTTATGAGTTATGTAAATTTACATTACCAAAATAGCTTGTAATGTTTAGAGAAATAAAAGATTTGTGCTTTAAATTCTAATTAATTCTTTACGGGTGCAAGTTCATTTAATTATTATCAGTCGTTTGAAGTGTACGCGTCTGTTTCCTACAGCTAGTAAAATCATTTATCTACATAGTCAGGTTTCGGTTCTCGTTTCGTTCAAAAATACTGGGTCACCATTAAAATTTTGTTTGTTTCATTAACTATGATTTACTTGTAAGTGATTTAGAATAACATCCCTAGGGAAAAAATCATAGCATTGTATCATTTAAAGTTGGCCATTTACAATTGATAATTTTGCTGCATTTATTTTGCAAGCCTGGCGCTTTTCTGAAAAAATAGACTAATAGTAATAGTTCACCTGGTAACTTTGCATTGTAACTGAATATATCTATATCTTTCATATATAATTTCGATTCAGAAAGAACAGTCATAATACTTTTGCCCTAAAAATGCTGGCTCGTGGTATTTATTACGTAGCTGAGCACGCAAAAATGTAAGTATTTTATACCTACCGTTTATTCAACAACTCTCAAAGGCATAGACCAATTGTTTCAAATTTATTGCATGTGTACTTGGGATCCCAATCCCGGAGATGGGATCCCGGAGACGACCTGTATGACTTTTGGGCCGTACTGGTCAACGCATGAGTTCAGGGAGGGTGAATGACTTCTACCAACCTACCCTCTGTTTTCTGATAGCTCATGCTCATTCGATAGTCCTTGAGCTACTAAACTGAAAACATAAATCTATATTGAAATTTTTAGATCAATTCATGAGGAAATAAGATCTGATAAAATGTGTAGTAGTCCTTTTTGAATCTTGGAACTCAAACTCTTTCATCTTTATTTGCTTTACGACAGGTTGTATGCTGATGTTTATGAATTTAAATGATTAGATATGATGGTGCTGCCAATCGTGAATTACACTTAAAATATGTGACATTAGGAAAATATTTGGAATATAATCAAAAAATGTGTAATTTTATTTACGTCTATAAGAATAATACTTATCACTGATGATGAGATTGAGATACATATTTCCCAAGCGAGTATAAATACGTTCCACGTAATTATTACAGTAGGAATTACGCTGTTTTAAAATTCATCAGTACCCCCAACATTCAGTGGATGCGACTAGTCACAGTCGTGACCAATGGTCGACAACTTAAATGATCAGTCAATAATCAGTACCTGGAATAAAATTTTAAAGCAAAAATTGGGAAATTATTCATCACTTCATAAATTTTGTAATGTCGTCTATTTATGTGACTCACAGTGTTAAAGATGTAATGCAATTAGAAGTTAAGAAGTAATCTCATGGACGTTTGTGCTTATCGAGTGGATGAAGTCCACAAGGAGCAGTATCAAACTGCTCGTTCATTCGAATCCATTTGTTGGACACTGAAACGATTGTAAATATCATTTTGTTTTGTTAATATCTGACGGAAAGTCACCACTTTACGGCATTTGAACTATTTGAGCACTGTATTAACTCACCCCACTTATTTCCTTTTAAGACCCCACAAGCCCCGTGACGTGTGTTATCATCACCAATCCCTGATTTGTCGAGGTTCCACCAAAATGCAGCGGATCCTTTCCTGGGCCATAATGTTGCTCCAGCGCGAGTAAATACTGTTGCACCTCCTGCCTCTACGTTGGATAACTAAGGTTGGAAACCATTTAATTAGGTTTCAGGTATGTCAGATTTTGTTTTAGACAAAGAACTACAGGATAATGTTTATGGATAATTTACGTAAATCATGAGCGTTGCAACTCGATCTCCCACAAATCTTTCCCAAGGCGTATAAATACTCTTGTCTGGGTTGTTCATTAAGTGGTCAGTGTGAGGAACATACAATCCCCCTAGTCCGTAGTTTGCTATCTGTTTTCCCATTTCAAAAATTAGCGCACTGATGAAATTACTTATATTAAACAATCGCAAGATACTGCTGTCTTGTAATCGACCTGATAGTCTTCCGCTTCTTTTGGTTGCAATGCCTTCAGCCCAGTTACTAAATGTACGCGCTTAGTAACTTTTGCCATAAGTGGGTGCTCCCAGTCTTTTATCCAGGCGCTAAAAAATAACGCCGAAAATAAAACTGCTATAACAAAATCTTTTAACGGAAAATCACAAATGCAAATTATTTACTTTAACTATTTAATAGCTCAAAAATTACTTATAACAGTGAAACACAGAGTATAATAACAAAAACTTAAACCCGAAAAGGACATGAATTCAGCATGTAGAATGCAAACTTACGTTTTACTAGTGCGATACCGGCTTCTAACGAAAGTTCCGTTTTTTGTTCGAGTTACAGACGATTTTAACTACGGAAAGACGTTTCAAATATAATACATATACAATCGCTAGCGTTTACAGACAAAAGGAAATCAAGAATGTAAATTAAATCTGAAAGCGTTGGAACATAATAAAAGTAATTAAGTGTGCTAATAGTTCAGTTCAATTGTAACTGCCCCAGACTATCCAACCTATTCCAGTCTCTAAGGAAATGACAGAGTATATTCACATTCACACATCACATCTTCACCTCTTGTCCAGTAAAAATACTTTCACAAACAGATTTAATCCAAAAAAATTTCCATAAGCGATAATATGTGTACTATGCACTAAGTTTAAACGTCAAATTTGAGGCATGAGAAAAACACAAACCAAAGCAATCGGATCAAAAGGAAAGCATGGAATACTTTATTTATTCCTTTTATATGTGACTCACTAACTTTTGACTAACTCGTTTATAACTCACGACGTCCATTACTTCGTCATGGTGATGTCTGTGACGGGATCTGAAAAGCTGTCATGGGAAAATCAGGATAGTAATTAATGATCACCTCTTTTGCTTTTGATAGGTTCGTTGTCAATGGAAGAAGGAAAGGTTTGTATAGTTATTAAGTTTTGATTAAACACGCTTAAAAATTTCATAAAGTCAACACGTCTAGGAAATCTGTATTTATAATAAAGCATACTTAACATAAAGAAATTCGATCATCCCATTATGCAACTTTAACTTACTTTCGGCTTTCCCAAGTCAATAATTTCATTTGCTTGAGAGTCTGTAATGAAGTCGTGTATTATGACAATGTACGGATCGTGACTTTCTTCTTCAACCTAGAGAAATATAAAAAGAAATTTAGCTCACTAGGCACACATTTTATTCTTATGTAGAAATAAATTTTAGGTAAGCCGAGATTTTCCAAGGAATCCCATACTTTCAAGGGGGAAATTAGTAAATACGGATTGCCATCAGTTTTCAATCGACATTTAAGAGCCGCTGTTAAAATTGGGGGCTGAAAGTTTCCAGTAAAAATAAATTAGTAAATAATTTTTTATGGAATAAACTTTCCTAAACTATATGGTTAACCACATCACCCGAAGAATTTCTCCCCTGCAAAGTCTCAAAAAGTGTTCAGCCTCTTCCTCTTCTGTCTGCCTCTGATATAATTTTACGTGGAAAGTTGTGGAGTCATTCAAAATGTATTTTGAACTGCTCGCCAAAGACGGATTAATTGGAATCGGATTCGTTTTCCAAGTAACCCCACTCGGTCCTTGACGTTCTAATACGTCGTCGTGCTAAATGGAATGAAAGCAAGTTGTACGTATTAAAGACTGTTTCATATCCACATCCACTGTTTTAATTCCGTATTCATATTACAGTTTCTATTGCATTCTGAAGAGTGGGATAAATTTCTTTAAGGAGAACGGAAGCGTTACTGTGGTCCTTTGCAAGTTCTTCGGCTTGCTGTAACCAGTCGATCGCTCGATTGTATAATCCTTGTGTCTAAAAATAATGTGTAATTATGTGTGGATTACATTTAACGGAAATTCACATGGACCAAATTATTGATTCTGTACCACAGCGTGTCGGCCAAGAAATAGCATGTCCCTGGCAGTCAGTTCATTTTGGCTTAAAAAGCCTGCAAAATATGAGCAAGCTTAATAAACTGACTATGAATGGGCTTATAGATTCAACCTTATTAATGGATTTAAAATGTGGACAACACTTATTTAAAGCATAATTGCAAACCGAAATTACCTTCCTTGATGGCCTCTGGCACTGCGGCAGGCATCTTCTTATTCACAGGTACTACCCCTCCTTTGGACAAAGATTTAATATCCAGCTGATACGTATCTTGGAGCCGGACTAAAGCTTGAGCGGCACCATTTAAATCATCCAATAATGGAAAATTCGTCCCTTTTCTGAATCCATCCACCCAGTTGTAAACCCCTGATCGTTCATAGATTCGCATTAAACAACAATATCATATAAAATGCATCGTGCATCAAATGAATAATGACTAAACAATTTAATTATATTAGTTGTATAACTTCTGTCTTGGATAAAATAATAAATATATATATATTATATAATATACTTTCTAAATAATAGAATAAGATCTCATTGTCAGTTTTCGACTCCTATTTTATTTAGGTTATTTCTTTTTTATGACATTCTAATTCCATAACGTGCACCTTTGAAAAAGTTACTGATTGCGAATTACTACCACCATGTAATTGATCAAAACGTATTCCTCTTCCTTTCGAATTTTATACCATTATCATCATCAAGTATCTTAGTAACTGACAATCAGATAATATAAAGTAAGATAAAACTGAATACTTTTACTTTTCTACTTCATTTTATTTATCTTCCAATATATTGCATTATTACCCCATCATAATTACAAAAAATGACGCGTTTGTTGCTCAAGACGAGACTGAAGAACTAGCGTTTTACCGCATTAGTTAATTTTTTTGTGGCACAAAATGTGGCTCATCTGAAGAGTCTTACATAATACTGCATAATACGCAAGGAGAGTGTTTTCGTCTCAAGTTGTCGCAGTATTCACAACTTCATTAGAGAAGTTTACAATATAGCATCAAAATACATTTTAGATCTATATATTCATCATCAATTCTTATTTTATTTTGTTTTCGTTGTTGCACTTTAGATACACATATAGCACAGAACAAAACCTTTTGTGCTCAATTCAATCAAATGACAGCTAACTATTCCTGATTCTTCTCTGTTTCTAATTGATGCTGTAATTTTACGGTTGGTGTAATACAGCCAAGCTTTTTTCTCGGAATTCGTCATACTTCCAATTACTTGAATGTGAAATT
>JAANSQ010003264.1:0-10384 GCA_036850885.1 Lepidocyrtinus dapeste
AAATTTGTTCTCGAATCAAAACATTTTTTAAACTTGGTATCCACCGTAGCATGAATAGCTTGGTTAATTTTTCACGGGAAACTTTTTCTTCTTTTCTCTCTGGAAGTTTCTTCGTTGAAGTCAACTTCACCCAAAGATATATTCATCATGAGGACAAGCACTTCATCTATAAATTTTGAAGAGTGTATAGAAAGTGTTGGCGGGTGCTTGCAGGCACCGTGTTCTTAATTACTTTGCAATCTTAAGCAGAAGGAGAGACAAGTACAATATGAGTTTGATGAAAAGCTTGGAAAACTTTTTCACGAGAAGTTCAAGTCGACTTTAGAAAAGGAAAAATTATGGGATTTGTTTTCACATCCTGCTGGGCTGATTAAATTAAACAAGACTTGAAAGCCTACGATTTGCATGTGACGGTACGATTGTTTTTCTAAAAATCTAGATAAGAAAGTAGAGAGAAAAAGCTTACAATTTTTATTCATGAGCAATTACTGGCGCTAAAACTCCAGCTATGATTATGATTGAAGCATGTCATCCAACGCTTGAAGAAGGTGATGGATCACTACCAACCCTTTAAGCTCCGCCAAGCCTTCTCTTTTCTCAAGTCATTTACATTTCTGAATTACAATTGAGTTGATGGTGGGGGCAATACACAAAACACGTCACGTAATAATAATTCATGATTCACAGGAAATTTCTAACATTACTTCCGGCTCAAGTTATTTCCACTCAAACATAGGTAACGACTTTCTAAGTTTAAGCGTAACGTGCTATTTGAACGTACCCCTATTTAAGTCTCCCTTTCCATTTCATTTTCTACTCGCCCCAACTTCATTCTTTAAAATAAGACAAAACTATATTGATTTTCTGTGAAAGCCTATTTCAGATGTCAGTGAAACTTTGTGTTTCTTCTCACCTGCCACCTGCGCCAATTCCCACCATATCGATTTCAACCTTTCCTCTTCTACGGGAAAAAGATGACAACATCACAATCCAATTCCCATTTCTTTTCCTGTCCAAAATGGAAACATGGCAGTAGGCTTAGAATTTCTCTAGAGAGCCTACATCTACCCTCTACTCCAAAGTCCCACGGAAAAGTCTCTATTCCAAATACAAAAGCAAAAGTGGAGCAATTCGTTGCCCCGGGAGACTTCATTTTCCTGTAGTCTACACCTTCATTTCCTTATTTCACACTTTAGACTTCACAACAAAAAATATTATTTTTAATGTAGACTTCGACATGGGCCCTAGTCTAATGCCGAATGCTCTAATGCTTATAAATTTTTTAAAGAGGACGAGAAACAAAATTTTAGAGGATTGTACTCCAGAACCACATAAGCAATACCTTTTTTCTACCTCTAGCTTCTCTCCACCCATATAAAATTTTCATAAGCCTGAATTTGAAAGTACTCACTCAACTCTCTCATTTCTCCAGGAAACTTCTCCAGCCAAGGCTTTCGGGAAGAACTTGCATACATGAATACTTTATATCTTAGGGAAAAGTGACTTTCACTCAGGACTAGAGTGACGGACTACTTCCTAGAGAAGGTATAGGGGTCCATGATACCAAGCTACCATTTCAGCCTCCAGTACCAAGTATAATCGATGAAGACTAGGTTCTTGGTGGAATGAATGCGTTTAACAATCTGATAAAAATAGTTTTGTGTAGATGTGATGTGATCTTGATTTTGATCGGCCGCCCACAACACAACCGTATGTCTGGAGACATTATTAAATTTCCTCCAAGTTTTCTCATTGCTTTTGTGTGTAGAGACCAAGACGCGCGATTCAAAACATATCAAGTTGTACTTGGACTGTATGGAGTGAAGTGGATTGACTGACAGTAATAGATTACATAAAGGATTGTACATCCTTTCCTACATTTCCTATTGTTATTTTTCCTTTTTCTCTGACTCGAGGAAAAGGCTTTATTAAATGTATTGATACTCTTGTCCTCCTATAGCTTCCAGCCAAGTAAAACGAGAGAGAAAATGTACTGAATTGAACTCAACTGAACCTAAACCTGACTACGCAGAGATCTACTTCGCTATGCAGTCCGTCTTTTGTGTCAGTTGAAAGCATTCAAGAGGGCGAGAATTGTGAGTCGACCGCAAAAAAAATCACAAAAGGAAAATTACCGTAAACTCTCAAATTCTTTGCAAAGGGTTTTAATTGTATAAACTAAACGTTATTTTTTGGCCTGGGCTATCTTCTGAGATTATACGGTGTTCACCTCATCCAAAAGAATTGAAACTTGAAAGCTATTCACATTTCTCAGGACCAGATCTCGACTCTTAGGGCTGAGGGCATTATACATACATTTTCCCTGGAAGAGATCAAGCAGCCCATTTTTGCTTACATTTTAGAAAATACTGATAAATCGTTGATTCAGTGAAACTCGACAGACAACATATTAGACTCATACTACAGGAAAAGTTTCCTCTGAGATATTGCAACTCTTTCCACTTTTCTCTTTTCGATTGATAGATGCTCTATTAAAAGCAGCTTTCTCCAGAAGGAGTGGAAGATGATGTTATTGTAGAAAAAATTTACTACAGTGAAGACGGAATAATGAATAATAGAACGTTTTCTATGACGCTTTGTGCTTTTAAACCAATGAATTCAAGTTGAACATAGTAACACTACCACTACCACCGCCGCTTTCAAATTTGACTGGTACCCTAACCTCATAAAGATACAATACTATACACAACGGTCCAATGACACTTAAATAGAGAGAATGAAAAGATTGGCGTCTTTCAAGTCATTATGTCAAGACTTTTCTTTTTTACCATGGAACCCTAAAACTTTCTCCATTGACTCGAATTTTCCAGCCTGACATAAACATAATAACACCTCGGGCTATTATTCTAAAATTTACGGTATTTTACAGAGTTGATTAAATATTTTGAAAAAAGTGACTTGAACTGTTTGACTCATCCATCCATTGAAATTATGACGTGTCTTCACACGAGCTTTTTATAAAATCTCCTAGATTTTCTTTTAAAGTTACGAATGGATCCCAAAGTCCCTCCGATAATCTCAATCTACATCGTCCCCTTCCATTCCAGCGTAACTTGACTAATTTCCTTCGAAAAATTGTAAAAATGTAAAGAACATCCTAATCTATCCTACCATCTTTGATTTTCCTTAGCCCCTGGATCTTTTACTTTCTCCTCACGAAAAATCTATTTAAAAGAGTATTTCATGTATCACCATCTACATTCCATGGTATTCCATCCTATTCACATTTTTTCGAAAAAAGGCCAAACTTCAATATTGTTCATGCCAGAGTTAACTTTTTTCCCATTTTTTACTTTCTCGGGAGCGTGTGTAATGAGCGGAACTGCTTCCTCTTGAAGAATGGATTTCTCTTTTCAAACTTCGACATGGGATTGGCTTACGTTCCTAGTTCAAACAAATGATGACAATCCGTATACATATTACAGCTATTTTTCACCGCCACTCCATCCACCATCGTATATCCTTTACTATCCAATTTCCTTTCAAAACGCTGGATATAAATCCCTAGCATAAACTTTCTACCTACTTTCTCCCTTAATTTAATAATTTTTGTAATTATGCGCGAACAAACTTTCAAGTTTTCTCCGAAAAAAGTAGTTTTCTCAAGTAGTTCCATAGTGTTAGCTTTCTCTAAGCTCATTAACAGCCTGATAATGAGGCAATACTCCCCGAAAAAAGTGGGAAATTGTAGGGAGCGTCCCAGAGTGGGTGTGCACCCTACACAGATAGGAGCACTTTTAATGTGAAATTAAGACACTAAAAATGACATTAGAAACTAGATGAAAAAAAATGTTCCTAAGCTCCAGCCCATACACATTACAGTCTAACGGTGGTTGGGTTAACAACATGGAAAATTATCAAGAGGAGAAGGAAGCGTATCGTCACGGATGCTCCAGGCTATCCCAATTTTCCAAGAGGAACGGAAATACCTCTACAGAGAAATATTTACAGCGTAGTTTCAGCGGCAAATGCGATTTCTAAAATCCTCTGGATGGAACAGCACAACGACATCGTTTTCTTCCACTATTCCCTCCAAAGCTTAGGTTGTTCTAGGCTAATAACAAGGTTTGTACGTAATGTAGACCATTAACTTTTTTCTAGAGAGTTGGAGGTTTCAACGTTTCAAGGAGGGAACGGAAACTACAGACTACAGGGTGCACTGGACTCTACTGGAATAGTATAGTAGAAAATAATAATAAAATGATTATAAGTTCCATCTAAAATCCAACATCCAACATCCTCCTTAGCTTGGTTAGTAGTGGCTGCCCATGAGCAACTATTGTAGCAACTCGAAACAAGAAAGGGTTATTTTCCTCCACGCTCCAGCTTCTCTACTCATCTTTGTTCTTAGAGTATCATCATTATTTTCGCGTGATCATCAAGAAAAATAGGAATTGTCTGGAGATGAGCAAAATGATGATTATGATTGCGCTCCCTAAGCAAAACAAGGCCGGAACTTGAGTTTAAAATTACGCAGCATTTCCTAATATTTTCCCTTTGTGATAGTCACTCAACCCGAAAACTATTTCCGAGGGCTACTCATCATCTCCAAGATTGCTCTTTACGCTAAAGCCTTATGAATAAAATGGGGAAAATGAGAAGTAAAAAAAATATTCCATCTCAGATTCCCTCCACACTTCCTTATTCATTTTAGCTTAATATCATTTCGTTTGGAGGGTATAGGCTCAAACTGTCTCACTAGAACCCTTACTCACCTTTCGAATATTTTTTTTGACATTTTTTTTTTCATTGAAATATTTTAATATTAAAAAAGATCTTCTAATGAAATGAAGCCAGACAAGGGTGGGCTGGGGCTCTAAGAATGTAAAAGATTTTGGGTTGTTCCTTTTCAAAAGCTTAGAGAAAGTGGAGAATCTTGGAGGAAACTGTCCTTTTCCTTGGTCTATGGTCGGTGGAGCATTTCACGGGAAAGGAGATAACGAGCTACATTTTTTTCGGTACGTGGGAAACACCCAGAAAAAAGGATGTAAATGAAATGGAAACCTGTCTAATAACGTACGGAGATATAGCGTAAGGAAGAAAGGAGAAAAAATCTGAGCATTTTTAAAAGGAATAGTACTGCTCGCTTGAGTGCGTCAGCACAATAACCTTTTTGATCTGTGAATTTGAACTGTAGAAAGAACCTCTTGAATTACTTCCCACATTGGAGAAAAGAAGCTTAAGAGAAAGAAATTGCTCAATTTCGGCTCAAAATGGAAGGAATTTTCTACAAAAGGATGATACTCTACTATGGCGTTTGCCAAGTACCTTCAGTCACATGCTGATTGTGAGGATTGAGGTACTTTCCAAAAAAAAGTCCTCTTAGCCATTCAACATGTTACAAGGTATCAACTTGAATATCACCATTGGCTGTGGACTAAAAACATATTACTATTTAGCTAAAGTTTGCCAAGCTAAGTATTGGTTTTGACATGTCTGTCTGTCTGTCCGTTCACATCAAAACTCTCGAACGTGAGAACCGATTCACTTCCAATTTGGTACATGGGTTATACGAAATTCCAAGGAAGAACCGTTTAACTTCAGGGTCAGGTCAACGCTCGAGTTCAGGGCCAATTATGAATATTATTAAAATAAAAACCTACGGCTTCTGATATCTTATTACGAAAGCTGTTGACCTCCTATTTACAGATCATCTAACTATTGACCTCTTTGACACTTGGTTCAGTTCAAAACTCTGTAACCCTTTCAAAATCTATTTTCAGCTACGTTTTCAATACCTTTAAACAGTTTCGTTTTAAGGTTAAATGGCAAAGTATAAAATAAATTCGTTAATACTCTTCAGATCTAGATACACCCTAATAATTTGAAACAGATGCAAAACCGTCATAAAAACGTTCCATCTGTAAGCCCAATAGTCAAAGTTTCCTTGGATTATGATCCCATTAAAAAAAGTTTGTTCTTTGAAACCCCCAAGAAAAACATATTATCCTAAAAGTCCCATTTCATATTCCAAACAGATTGAAGACATTTGCTACGTGTGCGTATTTAAATACGTATAGACTAGGTTGATTCAGGCAATAAACGCTTTTTATTGGGCAGTATAGAACAAAGATGATTTCCTTTAAATGTACTTGCTATGCAAAAACTGTTCACTTTAAACACGTTCATGTCCCATCATTCCGATCCATGAGATCTGAAGCCAAATCTTTCTCAAAGTTTAAACAAAATAGACAAATCGACGATAGTTCCCTCCAAACTTTTATTACTTTTCATACGTTCACAAATCTTTTTTTTAGGGTAAAGAGCAACAAATGATCAAATGAGAGGATCTTTTGATTGTAGTTCCTCCTGAAAAATCCAATTTATTCATTTTATTACCTCCTTCGGTTAAATTCAATAGGAGGGTTAAAGTAACTAACATTCAATTTGAAGCTAGTCTAGATTAAACTCTTAAATTGGAAATAATCGGACATGTTGAGTGTACCCATTATGCTCAAGATCAGAAAAAAACAGAGACAATTACTTTTTTCCTGAGAAAGTATTAAAGTATTCAAGATTCGGTGTTTGAATGATAATGCCGAATGAAATGTAAAGGAGCGAATACAACCTTAATTTCATTTGTAGCACGTACACCCTGCAAATTGTTCTTGGGAATAACGACCTGTCCTATAGACCAGTGTTTTCTCCTGAACAATGCAACGGCCCATACTCCACGCCAATACCAATACTTTCCAGAAATGTCTCGTTTTTTTCTCTAAAACGGAGACTAAANCAACGGCCCATACTCCACGCCAATACCAATACTTTCCAGAAATGTCTCGTTTTTTCCTCTAAAACGGAGACTAAAAAGACCAATAAAATCCAATTTGCCAATTTAAAAAACCTTTCATTTCCACCCAGCCAGAGTGGAAGACAGAAGCATACAGTTACCACTAGATTGGACTGGAGTGAACCGGACTAGACTCTTTTTCGCTCTGCTCTGTGTCACATAACTTTCTCCTCGAATTGCAAATTCGTGAAGCGTAAATAGCGCAGAGTAAGTCGCGTGGAAAGCGTACGGGGCTGTTTGTACACACCTGCTTTCTCTCTTTCAAGTTTTTTCCGAAGGTCTCCATGTATCCAGTACTGGAACTGGTATAAACTCCTATTGTTTCATTTTTTACTCAAAGTTATTTAGCTTACTCATTATTTGGCAAGGAAACGTCTAGATTCTAGGATCAGTCTAAATTCATCAAAAAAAAATTACGCACCCTCCACTTTCCTTTCCTTCCACGTCCGGGCGAAACTCTTCGGAGTAGTGTTTCTACATGGCTACTATTCTCATCCATTTACTCCAGGGAAGCTAAAAACTTGGAAAATAATCCCTACCGTTTCTTACTTCCGCAGATGCATCGCATCCCCTTCAACTATTCTCTTATTGTACACCTCGAATACAAATCAGTTTTTTGACTCTTATCAAGCCTCCTGCTTATTTTACCATTTACACTCTCCTCTACTCCTCATCACTCCAGCTTATACTGGAAGCGTACGAAAAACAAAAACTGTTTCCCCTTTCATCCAGTAAGAAAAACTCCAAGTAGCATAAAGTATTATGATACATTCCGAAACTTTTTTGGTGCAGTCCAACAACTTCAACTACTCCAACTGGAAAAAATTACCACGTACTTGGAGGAAGAGGGAATTCATGTAGGAATTCAAAAGAAGAAGAATAGCTTCCTCCCAAAAAACCAGAAAAGGGTTCCAGAGTAAAGCATTAACGGAATTTTTTCCCCTCATCATGATATTACATGCGTAGAATACAATGATGATAGGGCCTGTCACCATCACCCCATCCAACATCTTCCAGTAGCAACCACTACCGCCACCAAGAAAATCTTGAGGACAACGAAGATACAAGATCTGTCAGCAACACAAGCCGAAGCCAAACCCTAAGAGAAAATGTAGAAGAACAAGTGTAAAGAATGGTATTCCCCTTCCTTTTAAGATAATCCACGTTTTTTTTTTCTCCAGGAGAGTGCACGTACAAGCCTTACATTTAAGCTGAAAAGTCAACTTGAAGCGAAGCCAGCGGGAAACCTTGTCTAAAGTAATGCCCGAGATAATGCCACACGTAAATATTGCATAAACTTTCTGAAAGCTGGAGATCATATCGGTACTCATAGCTTCATAGCGTGGCAGCCTAAGTTTTTCTTGATGGACGGAGCATATAGTCATGGAGCCATGGAGGCAAGCACGAAACGCATTTAGATTTTAAAAAGAGGATTGTTTCAGTATCCTAGCAAATTTTGACAAATGAATGGATTCCATCCCAAATCCAAGATCCAACCAATGAGATGTAATGTATGAAGCCTGGACAAGCTCCAGCACTTTCATAATTTTTAAGTAGTTCTTTTCAACTGTAGGCAATTCAATGGAATAAATGAAGCTGTGATTTGCGATAAAGTCTAAGGATCGCTAAAGGAAATGGAGGTTGAGAGTCTAGAGTGGGGGAACGTGCTGTGGTGGAGTGTATGGGAACCTGTCACTTTTTTCAGAAAAATCCCACTTGTGCGGTATGTCCCATTCCCATCAACTCACAGTGGAATGCAGTGAAACGGAACGACAATAGCAATCATTTTTTATGTAGCGTATGAGAACGTGAATCTGAATAAATTGCGTCTTCTAGTCTTCTTGAGCAATACACTAAAGGGATGAAAGCAAGTGAGTCACGACCAAGCCAAAGGGTCAAATATGTCTTGTACAAAACTCGACAATTTTTCACTGTAAATTCTCTCCCAAAATGTAAGTAAACAAGGGTAAATGCTAAATGGAATATTCTCTGGATCGAGTTACATTCTAGGATCCTACGGGAGAAAATGATACCCGATGTATGATCTACGTCCCCCAAAAATAAGGGGAGTCGAAGAGTCAAGCAATGACAGGGAATATTACCAAATCGTATCCCATCTGTTCACCCTTATCAGACTCTGGCAGACTTTGACATCTCCTGGATTCATATTAGACTCGCTTTCGTAGCTAAAAGGTGTTTACTCATGTATCATATCATCCTGGAGAAAAAAAATACTAATTTAAGTATCCTCCAAGCTCTAATGTTTACAAGACAGAGTAGATTACTCCATGTTTCATTCTTTCTAAATGCATTTCCGTTGCTATCATGCTCGGTGGCTTAGTCCTGTGCTACAGGAGCTGCCAAGTTGTGGAGCAAAAGCAATACGTCAAAATCAGCAGGGTTCCCTACAACCATCCACCTAAAAAAAGTGACTGTTTCTATTTGGAGAAACTGGAGCATGGAATATTAGTCTAAAGTCCAAACTCTAATAGCAAGGCCATGCAACGGCACACACCACCCTTAGTACCACATCCGAATAATATTTAGTTGCTTATTAACCAAAACTTCATTTTCATGGAGTTACAAAGGGGAGCCATGCTTACCATGTTTTACCAGAGTAAGTTCCACACTAAATTAAACTTTCATTTGGAGTGAAAAGGGGTTTCGTGCGATTTCTACCGCGAGCCTAGAAACTAGAAAAACTGATAACCGAAAACGTCAGATACGGAGACAATGTAACATATCTACCGTAACTTCTCGAATTCAGTGTCATCGTAAAAATAATCCTATTTACTAATCAGCTTATCCTGTCCGAAGCCGAAATTTGAGTTGTCTAACGCTAAGCAATTTAGCTTTCAAATGATAGTGTCCAGGTTCGATACCAAGGTACGACATCATTTTTTGTCATGTTTTTACACTCCAAAAAAGCTAATTTGTCACTTTGAGGTTCAGAGATGGCCTGGAATCTAATTGGAGGAACTACGGCCAACAACAAAACTCCCACCACGTTTCCTTTTCACTAGCATATCATCAGAGTATCACTCTCTTCAGTACAATATTGATTAAAGCTTTTGATAGGTAAAAAAAAGAACAATCTAACAATAACATTATTATTTTTTACATGTACCATCCATTCCATTTCATTTCCATTTTGGTAGAATAATATTATGATGGTGATTGCGAGGTGGAACATGATGTTGATGATCGAACATAAGATATGACATGAACGAAACGAGTCAAACAAAAAACTCTATTTTCCCTAGTAACTTTACACGACTTGCACGCATCATCAGAAAACGAACAAGAATCTCATTCTCTTCATTTCATAAGGGAAAAAAATCGATCAAATCAGATTCAGGAGGCAAAACTCATCATCACTTCTCACCCTGGCACTGACTCTGGCTGTATGGGAAAGCTGTACACTTTACACTCCCTCATAGATACAGTCATATACGGAAGCGCAGAAGGAACAAATAAAAATATTATTTGAAGAAAATGGAGAAGTTAGTAGTGCCATCAGTTCCAAAATGGCATCATCATTTCTATTCACAAGAACAGAATCAGCCCCACCCA
>JAANSQ010003265.1:0-10381 GCA_036850885.1 Lepidocyrtinus dapeste
ATCCGAGTATTTGGAAAGAGATATTACATCAGAGAATTTGGCTGATATCAAGCAGAAAGTACTAGACAAATATTGTTATTGCGACGGTCGACGTAAAGTGTTGCTGGATCACGTGTACGAAGGTTACGACAAAGACTGGTGGACTTACTACGAGCAATAGTTTTATACCGGAATCCAATAGCCAGTCTGCAGCAAGAAGCAATTCCTTATTCGAGGTTTACCTAAGAATTAGGACTTCTTCCCTATCGTTTCGAACATACTAAATCTCCAAGTCAGTCAACGCGTCGTCCAAAGTCTTCCAAACATGAAATTATTTTGTCTACTCCACTGTTTAATCCATACGTGTTTCAATCAACATGATATTTTCATGAATTTTGAATAAAATAGTGACTATCTGACTTTTATGAACTTTTATTATTGAAATATGTAACTTATTTGATTTGCTAACCAGTAAACCCTACGGCTAAGCGTCTGGCTGAATGTATTTATGTCTGTTTCAAAAATCATCGAGCGAGAAGAAAAACGCGGGAATGGAAACTTTCAAATTTAAATGTTTTCTTTCAAACACGTAAAGCATTTTTTTTCATGCCAATTTAATTATGGCTGGCTATTCCCAAAAAGCAAGTTTCATTTTCAATTCATAAAACCTTCTCCGTGAATCAGTCGATTTTTCCCTAAAAAAAGTTTACTTTCTACCTAAATAATTTCATTTCCATGTATTGATACTCTACAAAATCTTTGACAGAGTTTGGTGATAAGAGTGTAAGGTGATAAAAGAAAGTGGTAAAAAAAACTTTTACTCGGGTTCAATCTAAACTTTTTTGTAGAAATATATTCATCGCTTATCGTTCACAAGTGTAATATAAAAATATTCGTGTGGTATTTCCATCATCAATTTTTAGCCGTAGAGGTTGTAGGTTTTGAAAAAAAAACCTTATCATTTTAAGAGGAAATATGCATTAAGCACTTTTGAAGTTTTCTTTGAAGAATGGTATAATAAATTCCATTATGCAGATGGATGACTTGGCTTGGCTTACTACACACGCTAGATTGAATAATACATCAAAAGTATTAGGAATACCAAACATGGTATGGAAAACACAAAATTTTCACTTCATTTTATTCCCTCTTTAGAAAAAAGGTGTTATCGTGTGGGGGTATATGCATTATAGTGGTGTGTTTTCCAGTTTGAAATAGATTTTTCACCATCACACCTTCCTTCCGCGAATAACTAAAGTGTATCATGCAATTCATGCATAAAACATGTGGAGGAATAATGGAACGGTTTGTGTGTGTGGTCTTCGTCACACTCTAGTTACTCCGTGCATTGCACTGTGTTCTTCCTGTTTGAATAAAGACCTACATTGTAGATGCTATAAGTATATAGTTTTTTTAGTGTTTCGTTTTCCCATGCATCATCATTCCAGCTTGACGGGATGTAAATATAAAACCCGTTTGTCGCTTCCTCTTGTAGTAGTTGTAGTTTTGTTTTCACGTACTTTCCCCCGTTCACGTTCCACCAGGGTTGCATAAAGGAAAAGCTATGAGCCGGCAAGTACAATGTCCTTTCCTTATTGCTTTCACTTTCCGTTTTTTTCTGGAGAAAGTAGTTCATTTCGAAACCAACAAGGTTTTGGTGCACTTTAATGATAGTGCTTGCACTACACTTTAGGAGCTAATTGGGTATTAATGCTTATGAATATTAAGAGATAAAGGGTTTTGAACTCTAGGTTTTCTTGGCGTTTCCTATGTTTTACGTAGGAATCCAGGCTAACTGACTTTTCCATGTGTGGGCATGCATGTAATTTAAGTTTTTCAGGATTTTCATAAAATTGTGAGCGAGCATTGTAGCCTAGGTCGCCCACTGATGTGTGTAGAATGTAGTGCAAATGACAAGAAAAAAAAACTTTTCATGACTTCCTGAAAATGATGAGGGGAGCACGTGGCAGGACTTCATATTTTTTAGAATTTTCATCCTGCTTCAAGGCTACGTGATGTTGACTACGAAAGCCGGATAGTATGATCATTTCATCTCTCGGCCCATGAATCATGGTTCTTAAGAAAGCGCACAGTCTCCTGAAAAAAATTATTGTCATACTAGAAAAATAGGATGATAGTGGGATGATGACTTTGAAAATTATACAAATTTGGTTTGTCAGGTTTGGAGCCCTTTTAAAAATCGAGTTGAGCTCAGCACGAGAAGAAAGGATGAGATTGAGTAAGTCAAGCCAAAATGTCATCATGACAAGACTACAATATATCGCTAGGATCTACGACCCACCTTAGTTCATACTCAGTCAGGCAGTGTATTATCGAAAAAGGGAGTATAGCCCCTTAAAGAGCAGTCACCATTCCATATTGCAGACCTTTATGGAACCGCACGGCTGTCACGTCATCTCAACCGCTACTTCGTTTTATATCACGTCATTGGAAGAAAATGAAGCGAGCCGAGGAGAGAGTTGACTCAAGTCACTTTTTCATTTTGTCCTTTACTTTTTTCTGAAAACAGAGTACGGGGAGAAGAGATACGTAGCATGGGGAGCTAAGCTCTTTGTCACGTCCCATCAAAAATTCTCTACCACTCATCCAGTTTTTCTGCTCTAAAAACGGCCAGATTTTTCTTCCTAGGTCAAACCCGCTTCCCAAATGAAGAATCCGGAATGTAAAGACGACGAAAAGTGCGTAAATTATTAAATACAGTGTGACGTGAATTCCCTTCCGGCTTAAGCCTTTTGGGGGAATAAACGGATGGTCTTAACGAATGAGAAAGTAGCTGTCATTTAGTATGCACAGCATGCCAGCATCTTTGGATTATTTTCATGACATGGAAATTTTAGCGAATTTTATAAGCCTGTTAGGCATCCACTATATATGAATGTAGACGTTTGCAAACAGTTTTTGTAAATAATCTAATCAAGAAAAATGTCTGAATTTTTGCAGGAGTCACGAATAACATCGCATCCGGGACTATCATCGCGATCAGTACAAGCAAAGGCAGCGTTATCATGTCTACTGATGGTGAAGTTCCACCAAGTAGTAGTACCAACGCTAAACCCCACAATAGGAAATGGAATCAATATGAGACTGCCTTGAGTAATACGGGGCCATTGGGACTTCCAGATCATTTGTTAACAACGACGTCATCCACAACGACAACGTCAAGTACTTCCCCTACTCCCTTGCAATCTTCATTGGCTACGGACTTTGCTCTAATGGGGTCATCCTTGTCGCCTGAAGCTGCTGAAGCTGAAGCCTCCAAAAAGTCTGCAGCTAACAGTAGGGCTCCTAACAATAGAACGTACCACGTTAGCTTTAATAACAATAATTTACTGAACAACGCTCGAAAGTACATAGCCAGTTATGAAGATTTACAGTCCAGATTTCCTGATGGAAGTCCGTTTGAAAACAATACCAGCATAAATATGACTGTGCCCTTAGGCGACACAGCCTTTCTAAGATGCAGAGTAAGGAATCTTGGAGAGAGATCGGTAAGACAAACACAATTTTCTTTTGCAATTAGCTCAACCAAAAAGTAATTAATCATGGTATGTTGACACTGTAATTTAATTTTCAAACAATTTGTTTTATTTGGTTTTATTCTTATAAACATAAGATTGTAAACTTTTCAAGTCTGTTCATATTAGCACTAGCCAAGTTACATTTATATGTGGCTAGCGGTCCGTGTCAAAATAGAAACAGGAAGTTCTCATTGCCGCTATATTGTCGACCTCATAAAAAAGTGTAGCTTTCCTTCATTATAATCCCGCATTCCATGTACCTAATACAATATAGGGTGGTCTCTTGGGGGATATCTCCATTCCTGATAAAAATTGGACTCTAAAAAAATTCCTTATGATCCATAAGCCACCCAAAGGGACAAGGTTATTACGAGATATGAATTTTCCCCTTAGTTTTGGCAACAATTTGCGAACAAAAAGTAGGAAAAAAGTTTGTTATGTTCTTTAGAGAAAAAGTAATCGTCAGGTTTTTATGAAAATACTGTTCCGATATGATCTGCTGGTTTGACCACTCACACAGAATGTGATACATTTTATTACAGTAACACGACACGGACACTGAAATCTGATCCCATTTTAGCATGCATTGCATTCCTTCCTTCGACCTCCTTTGTCGGAGCTGAAATGCATAAACGATTGCAATCTTTTTCTGTCGTCATCTTCAAGCTTTGCGTAAGTTTTACAAAAAAATCCCAGAAATGTAATAATGCTGAAACATAATAATAACTATTGCTCTCGCGTATATTCCAACTATACGCGACAGTTTCTTCCACCTTAGGCAAAATTAAAGTACAAAGTGAAAGCTCAGAAGTGCAAAAAACTTTCTCTCCAAGAATTCGTGCATTTAGAGTTTTCCAGAGGATATGTCTAGTGTCAGACTAACAGACAAACGGTGACAGTAGCCTTGATTTTTGATGTGTGTCTACTACACAAGAAAGTTATATGGAGTGCCGACAGCTCTCTTTTGTAAAAAATATTTTGTAATGCATGACTACTCCGTGCGATATACTTTCTTTGCATAATATGGCCCAAGAAAAGCTGACGGTTATCAGATGACGCTATTTGTATAAAATATCACGTGCTTAAGTGAAATTCAAAAATGGCAAAGTGCTATACTTAATTTGATATACAATGGAGCTAAAAATGTGCTTTTTTGATGGTGCAATAAACCATGTCCTACAGGCCAGTAGCTTGTTTATGGAAATATGCAAAGCTGAATAATACTCTTGAAAAAAATCTTGTTCATTTGAACTCATTTTTTGCATTACTTTATTTTATGGGATATGCCAGAAAAAATTTGCAGAAAATAAAGTGGTTCGTATGTAAAAAATGCAGAAGAAAGGCTAAATTGAGAATGTATAGCCTTCTCCGTCTTGCCTCATACCTTCCAATGAAAAATTTTCTTTTGATGAATATTGTACAACTTTGAGCAATCTTTTTTCAGGTGAACTACAAAAAACGTAAAAGCTAAGGGGATGAAATTTTTAAAGTTTTTTTTTGAAAAATGTATACCCATTTTTAGTTCCCAACAAATATGCAAACTTAGAAGTGGTATGCATTGATGGAGGTAGGGTATAGGGAACACATTGCAACTTTCTTGGGGAAAATAAATCTACTTAAATGAGTTGGTTCTAAAGGTATGGTACCTGGTGGTGAACGTATGATGGAAAAGTTACCACTTTGAGATTTGTAGGGAATCGTAACTTACTTAATGTACATTTTATGTACCTCCGTAACTACCTAACTAGTTCTAATGGCCATAAAGGAAAGGAGGAACAATGTCATTTTTATGATTGAGCATCGGCCAATCCCATTTCCTCAATAGGCAATATAATGTGACGTAACGACTATACCAGGTCACTTTTTCATCGGGCAATTTTTCAAACCACCTTTTTACCTTAACTTGGCATTCACTGAAAATTGCACGAAAGTACATAAAAATAGTCCATTTCATTTGGGTAAATGTAAGTGAATTTGAACTACTTCATTTACCCTTTCATTTGGAATGAAGAGAATATGTTACGGAGGGAGTACAATTTGTTTTGTTCATTTTTCTACTAATGTTATGTCATGACTTGTCAGTCGTGTGGTAAGTTACTTTGATTATGGGAAAAGGTGAAATAGGTCGAATGCTTTTTCTAAGGTTGAGTAAATCTACCGTGTTTTTCTTGACCACTTACCTAATGCTACAGAGTATAGCCCCAAAAGACGCTGTTTTTTGCTTCTTTGGTTGGCGAAAAAATATTACCGAATGCAATTTTCGAAACCTCTTTGTCAATTCGTTATGGCTGATTTGCTCCACATTTTTGTGGATTCAGCAAATAGCCTTACAAGAATGGAGGTCTTTGTAATTGTTCTTTTTCATAATTTGTAAGGTTGAGAACAAATCCTACGCAATTTGTCCCCGTATAAAGTATCATTAGCTCTTTTGTCATGATATGATTGTGACATATTCATAAACATAAAATAAAGCTTGGAAATGAAACTCGTAAAAATAGTCCAGACATCTAGACAGGCTACCAAAGAACATAGACTTTTATCTACGTAGTTGTGGACAAATTACTCCAATTTTCTGGTTAAACTTGGATGATTCCTCTTTTGTTTTGTTTTCCGGGAGAAAAGTTGTGACCTGATGTCAGGCAATAAAAATCTCAAAGTTTTTCTTATGTAGCATTTTTCACTAACGATGCCTATTAGCCAGAAAAATACTGTGAGCATGGGGAAAATAAGACTCCCAAAAGAAAGTCAAGCAAGTAGACAGTCAATACACTACGTTTAATGTTCACATGTATTCTTGAGAAACAATGAAGCCAAAAAAATCGCCAACGTTTACTATTATCACCAGTACATATTCATTGCGAATCTCTGTCAGACATGGTCCCTCTTGAATGGCCAAATTTTCGTGTATTTAATTCAGCATAAGCTATAGCATAGCTCAATGATCAAATGTAGGACGGACATTAGACTGCCACGTAATAGAAAATCGTAGCCGTTATATTAATTCTCGTCCTATTTTACAAGAGCCTTGTCGCAACCTAAAAATATTGTCTCTGCATTGCCCTCCGCCTCCTACGTTTTACCTTGTTGGCTCCAGTCGTACTAACATTAAAATTGAAAATTACAAGCTTTAGTGGGGGGAATTTCACCTTGTAATTGAATGAATGTGTAGGTGCCTACTCTATTTTCACGCAAGCAAAAGCAAGGTCGTTACCAACGGAAAATGGGCTCCACTGGGACAACATGACACTCACAAGATAACATTAGTAGTCTTGTAAAGTCTACAGTGGTGCATAAAAGGATAGTAATCTGGAGACATAAAACTGCAGCATTTCTCTCTTCTCAATTGTCTATTCCCTCCAAAAAAATATATACTGTGACTGTTGCCTACTTCCCGGAAAAATAGGAAACAAGTGAAAATTGCTTCAGGGATTCATTTCCACTAGAGTCACTTACCGTTTTTCTTGTACGCCTCTAACACACGCAGCTTTTGTCATGTCATCCTCCCATGAAAATCAAATGACGCAGAGTACCAAAACACACACGCTTTTAAATAGGTACTCTAGGGAAAATACTCAAGGTGAAGGGAGGAAACAAAGTATAAAAAAATTGTATTTTCTTCTTCCTGCAATTACTACTCCTTCAGGAGGTAAGTATAGGTTGTCATAAATAAAAAGTGAAATGTTTACAATACATCATTTGAATACCATATGCGTACAAATTCTACTTTACCGTTAGCTCCCCTTGAAACAAAAAGTTTAAGCTTTTCTGTACGAAATAGGATTAAAAGGCTTCAAAATACTAGGCCCCATGCGCTTCATGAAACTCATTTGAGTATTAAGGTTTCTACTTGGTTCAATGTCGAAGAGAGACTTTGTACCTCAGCCTCTTAAGTTTTCCATTGTTGATCTCCTACTATAAATTTTTTGCCGTGCCGTTCGTTCGTGTGAATATTATTATGTCACGTAATGTATTACATGGGAGACTATCATCCCGTGAAAATGAAGAAGGAGGGATTGCGAATAGAACCGTCCTTGTGTAAAATTGCTATAAACTCTTATAATTTAAATGGCACGGAAATATCTGGACTAGTTTTACAAGAGTATTACAAAATATGCACATTCAAACCCGAAAGTTTTTGTACGAAAAAAAGTTTTTTGGAGGTGGTCTTAGTCTGTAATATTTGTAGGTAGGTCATGAAAAGAAATACACTCGGTTAGGTAGACTTTTGCCGTTACACGTGTTCTCGTCTGGCGAGAAAGGAAGGAAGAGACTGGAAATATAGTAACAATGAACAATGATCACTAGGAAAAGTTGGCGTACTTTCTATTAAAAAAGCAAATAAAAATAATGATTATAATATAACTGCGTATAGTGCATATTGTTTGGGAAGGGAGGGAGAGGGCATTACAATAAAAGATGATTCGTCCATGGGAGAAATTTTTGTCCTAGAAAAATCATTCTAAGAATAAAGTTTTTTTTAAAGGAAATCAAGACTACCTACAAAAGAAAACGATCTACTCATAAAAGAAAAAGTTGGTTTTGATCAAACACCAGATCCGCAAATACTTAAAGGAATCGTTTTATCCGTAGACTTCAGGAAGCTGAGGCGGAAGAAAGGGGAAACCGTAAAACTGATGATCTCCGTTACTCAAAAAAATCTTTTTTTTTGCGAGGGATGTTTTCCTTGTGGAATGGTATCAAAGGCTTATTCAATTTGCACTTTGTCTCACTCTCATCTTACATTCGCTGCAGGAATCTTACAACTTTTCTTCCTAATATTTCCAAAAGTTCCTAGAGACATTTGAAACAAGAAACTAGAGCAGTATCTTATTACAAGTTTGCAGTGCATGCAGACGTTGATGCACCAATGCACGATTTTGACAAAAGGCTCAAACCTGCTCTAGAGTTGAAATTAGATAAAAATGTATAACTTTGCAGATATTGAAGGACTAAGGACTGTATCTTAGTATGACTTTGTGTAGAAATTGGGCTTTGGAATAGCATTATAAATCCCAGCTGGTCGGAAAATTTCATACAAGATGCATGTGTGGGCATTTTTCTGACCACTGGGTAATATTCTGGAAGTGGAAGCTAAAAAAATATTAATATGATCCAAGTACAATCTATACTCATATGATTACAAGCTTTAACGGTAAAAATACTAATTTTTTTTTTGTAAAAAAATCTCTCTAAATATTTGATCTACTCTAAGATGATGGTATTTCGCTATTAATGTTGTGGTATGTAAGATAAACATAAACTGATAGATACATTCCTATACATAAGATACTTTTGCTTTGAAAAAACTTGGCTTTTTTTTCGAGGAAGTAATCAGGGCGAAAGTGTCGAAAGGAAAAAAGTGTAACGGCTGCTTACTGGGTGAGAAAGTGAAGATAAAGTATTGAGCTCACAATTTCTCGTCGTGTCCTGTAAATTCATGAAGTGTAAGCTCCAGGAGTGACTGTAGCCTACCCAAGCATTACTTTTTTTTATAGGAGGGAGATCAGCTAAGAAAGTACATACTCGTTCAAAAGATATCTCTCTGTCTAAATTGGCTTTGATAGCTGGACTGAAAGTGTTTTTGCTCTATGGATTCTCACTCTGCTGCTGCATCGATGCATCATCAAGACTAGTCTTCCAGCTGAATTCACGTAGATACATAAGCACTATAAAAGTTTTGCTTCTAAGAAGATTTGCTTTGACACTGTCACTTTCCCAGTGGTTCGTACATACTTACAGGGAGACGATAACTTAATGAGATGAAGTCAGGGGATGAAGGTGTGAGCTTTAACGGAAACATGTTTTGTGTCACATAAAATATCACGCATGAGCCCGCAAACTTAAAAGCTGGGGAGAGAGCTGAGAAAGCCTAGTAATTTCTAAAGGATGGATGGAGTTTAAGTATTGATTGGGAGGAAAACATGGTGGCTCCTATGCATTTAAGAATGTTATAGTAAGAAACTACACCTGCAAAAATTTGAAATTCAATTGAGAGATTAAACATTAAACTGGCTTTATGTCTTGTCTCGTCATGTTTGCGCCAAGTTGGGTTAAAATGCCTTTGGAAAATTGTAGACCTAGTAGTTTCTCTAGTTTTCTAAGAAGGATTAATTTTTTAGTGAACTTTGAAATAATGAAGTGATCCTGGAGTTCTGCATAAATACTTAAAAATTACCCTTTTTTGTTGGAGTGCTGCCCAACCTATAGTGCTTTCTAGTTTCTAACCTTTTTGGTGAACTTACCCTGTCATACAGCCTGAAAAAATTTGGAAAGGTTATAATGGCACTACCTTTTGAAATAAACATGAGATTGAAGACATTACATCACCACCAATTCATTCTGTAACTGGGTCATTTTATTCGTTGTAAAAGTAGTTTCGTGGAGTGTTGAAGGCTTCTCCAAAAAATACCTAAGTATTTATTCTTTCTCCAATTCAACTTGCCCAAGTAAAGGAGGATAGTCGTGACAGAGTAGTTAGCTAAATTCTAAAGGGACAGATTTGGTTCAGTGGACGAGTGACGAGGGCCAAGCCCATTCAGACTGACACTTAAAAAGCACAATTGAAAGGGGATGGAAAGCATTCATAGAATTTCTTTCCTCCAAAGTACGTTACATTATTCGGCACGGATTGAAGGAAGCATTAACTATCAAGTATGCAGCATATCCAACAGCGTTCTTTTTTTTCGCGATGAAAAGAAAAAAAGGAATGGCATGGGGCTCTTATTATTATTACGGTAGAGAAAAGAGTTGTTCCAGTTTGCCAGCTCCTGGATACTTTGTCTTTACTGGCATTCCATGCCACCACCAAGCCAATGTCTTAGTTTTTATTCTGTCAAAGACGTTCACCGCTATATTTGTTCTCT
>JAANSQ010003266.1:0-10380 GCA_036850885.1 Lepidocyrtinus dapeste
TTCACAAGGTAAAAATAACCTCAGAATGACTTTTATTTGAAATTAGCTATCGAATAACTCCAATGTCTCATTGAATTGAATAGGTTCCAGTTGCCACCTCTTATCATCATGAGCATAGGACCTATCACCCAAGTAATTAATAATTTTTTTAGGGGGTCCCTAAAAGTATAAAATCTGAAAATGTAACTCTTGTATTTTTTAGTTGTGCCAGTAATTGCTAAGGTGCCTGTTGTGGCCAAAGTACCAGTAGTGCCAGTTGCTGTTCCAGTCCATCACCACGGATATGCTCATCATGGCTATGGACATCATCATGCCTATGGAGGACATGGACATTATTGAAGTTCCTCAACAGCCTGAATCACATTAGTTTACAATAACTCGAAAATCGCAATGTTTTTTGTTAATTTTGACCAAATCCTTTATCATATTCTCAAGAAGGCTCTCTGCTTCAAACTGTATGAATCAAGTTGAATGTTAATTGTTCTAAACTAATGTACGAAACCAAAGCACAATATGACTATATATTTAATTTTGAAGAAAAAGCAAGAATAAAACACTAAAAGAATAATTTTGATTTTCATCATAAGCGTATTTTATTTTAGATCGTTACTCCAAAATCTAAATCACATTTGATTAAGCAAAATTGTCAAACCTCACAACAAGTAAATTCATTTTGTATGACCTGGCTAATGTTAACCACTCATATCTACTAGTCTAATTTTAAACAATGTACCATTTATGCATTATTTTTATCTCAAATAAGAATAATTTTAATTTACCTCGTATAGAAAACTACCAAACTTCATACATGGATTAAGTATTAATGTGGAGAAGCTCCGTCAGTGGCAGTACAAATAGATAGAAAGTATCCAGTACATTGTAGTTTATTCTTATATTCTAGTTCTATTTTCTAAGAAATATATATAATCCATCTTGGAGAAAACCGGGAGTAAACTAAAGCTAAAGTTAAAGTAATTAAAAAACGAGACCTTTTGTTTCTGGTAACGTTTTCAGACACAAAATTGAAAAGATCCTTCAAATAAGTAGATCAAAGTAAGAAAAATACAGTTATAAAAGCTTGAAACTGAATGACGTGCAGCAGGAATGAGGGTATCATTCTAGATTGTCGTCCACGGATATGACCATTTCGCTGTCGCCTTCATCAATACCAAGATCCCCATAGAAATCTTCATCGGCTTCTGTTACGGTAAATGGGTCAACCATTTCATCAGTATTATCGGTTGAAGACTCGATAGTTTCAGCCAAAGTAGAAGTTGCTGAAGAAGTAGTAGGTTTGGAAACTCCTCCCCCAGTCAATGATGCTTGGGCTTTAGCGCGAGCCAACATGTACTCATCCAGCTCTTTATCCAAGTCAGTTTTTTTCTTGGTTTTTGATTGTTTCATATACTACAAAGATAGAGACAATTACTAATTAAAAATTTAGAAAAAAAAACATTAAATCGGATAAAGTGATTTAACTTACGCTATCGATTTCATCGTCTAGGTCGTCTTTGCTCTTTGGGGAGCCGTAAAAGTTTGAGTTCTTCTGTCCTCCTCCTCCACCCTTTTTCAAGGGCGATTGCCTTCAAAGTTAAATTTGATTTTTAAATATGAACTGCACAATGGTAATGATTAAACGAATGTGAATCGTACACTTACCCTGGCAAGGGACTTCTTGGATTGCGGGGAATCAAAAATGTAGCAGCAGAACCACGGCTTTGTAAGGCAACTGATTTGCCCCCTTGTTTAAGCATGACGCCACCACCAACTCGGTGAGATAATCCGGGAATACTTCGCTGGCTGCTCTTCATTGGAGCGCGACCTAGACGTCGAAGAACATCTGGTACATAAAAACGAATATTATGATATAATTTCAACTTCAAAAGTATTTCAAATATTTAAGGGTGAAAATAGGTCCTATACCTCTGTCCTTGTGGGCATTGTTTAGTCGTTGCAATTGTGCTTTAAGACGCAAGATTTCTGCATCTTTCGTAGCCTTCAAGAGAGCCAGTTTCTAAAATATAAAAGAATTTTAACAATCTCTGACCCAATGTTATTACTAAAAATCAATTTATCTACTTCAATAAAATTTTAACTTACGTTAGCTCCAAGTCCAAGCAATGGATGATTTTGGAGTGTTTTGGTAGGAAGTAAAAATTCATCAAAATCAATATCGGCCTCTTCAAGATCGTCAAGAAGAGAGTTAGACTTCTTCATCTCATAATTTGGACGAAGGGGGTTGTGACTGGGAAGGTTTTTAAATCTGTACAGGTATCAAGTCACAATAAATCAGACTTTAATACTTATTGTTATCATGTAAATATGAAATTATATTTTGATATTACAATAATATTTGTTTTTACCTGTCAGACATAAGGATGTTGGTTGAGAAAACCAACATCGGAGGACCATTGGCGCACACGGCCCTTTTAAGTTTGTCTGCGCCCGCGCCAAACATCTTTCACAACAGCTTCGAACCCTTCTGGATTTGTTTCTATACTGGTCCGAAAACTTGAAATATGATTGTTCTTAAATTCTTCTTCCTCTGGGCTCTGACTGATTAAAATGAACTTCTAAATTAGAAGTTGCTTTTCTGAGGGATAGAAAAAAAAGTTGATTCCGTGCTTTCGCTGCGCTGCTATTTTAATCGTGGTGAAAAGTTTATCTCACCTGCTTTAATTCAAAACATATGATTCAACTGACTAACTCCCTTCAAAGTATTTACCAATCCAACTGGCTCAGAGGAAGATATCAGACTAATTTCACTGGAAACAAATCAACAACTTTTAATCACTACACCGCGCCATTATTGACTAGTCCTTGTTGTTTTTCTATTACATATTACATAGTATTGTGCAAGTATTCTGTATGGCTTCAATCCAAATACGTCTTTATGTATTTGTTTTGTGCAAATGAACTCAAAATCAAACTATTAAAGTCTAGGAATTCCAGAAATATTTTGGATAAAGTAAAGATAAGCAAATTAGGAAATGAAAGTCGACCATAGCAAAACAACAACAAGCAACATCTTCAAAGTCAAACTTACTTGATTGAATGCAAATGCACATGTTGAATTTTCCGCCAATCTACACATGGGTTTAGAGGACATTTTATGCAAATTTTGCAGGATCAGGCAAGGCAAGCTTTCATGTCACGTCAATGTCTAAAAATATGTCAATTTGAAAAAATCTATGCATATTAGACTTATTTTAAAGGACTTCAGTACTGTTTTGAAAGACTAATTTAATTACAACTCTCCTTTAAGTTAATTAATCTAGAACGCTATTCAGGTAAGCAAACTCTGCGATGTGATATGTATTGTGATTTTGAACTGACGTCTGATATGGAAATGAACGAAGATTAGTCCAGGAAAGCAAAGGGAGACAACTGAGGTTGTCTTGTGTTTGTACCTATTTGCTTATTTCTAGCTCCTTCCACTCGAATCCCGAATGGACTGTGAGTGACTCCGTTTGCTGTTGCATTTGCATGCCTTTCTAATTGTGACATATTTTTGCTCGTTCTTAATCTGGAATCCTAAATGTAGTGTAGTTTCTTCTTTCCACTCCACTCTCCTCAAGCTATTGCTATGTATCAGTTTTTACTTTACAGTTTACAGGCTGGACTAATCCGCGTCTGCAAAATTAACTTTTAATGCACGCATTTAGGAAATGGCAAGAATGTATTCGCGTCGTAGTGTCAAATTTCTTGTTCTATTATCGATTCATCAACTCAGAAGATTGTCTGTACTCATTTGGATTTTATTTATATGCTGGAAGTTGGTTGGAGTTGGAACTATAACTCCAGTCATATTAGAAGGAGCTTGTAATGTAGTGCCCATACTTAAAGTAATAAAGAAATCATGTAATCCTATTAGAAGATCATATTATTGCGTAATCATGAGGAAGCTATTAGATGGTAAATGCAAGAGAATCATCATCAAGTGATTCAGTTTCAGTATGATGCACCAAACATGATCTAAACTAAAGGGTTATTCTTGCACGTCACATCAGCCACTTCATTTCATTCGCTTTTGTCTTTGTCTCGTCTGAAGTTGCAGCAAGTAAAAATTCTCATGTGATTCAGCATGAGAAAGAACCGCTAACATTTGAATTAGCTCAACGGATAAAAAATTGTAGCCAACAACAAAGGCGAGACGATGACGAGTAAAGGGCAACGGAGGAGATGCAGCTAAGTTAGAGCTGACCATAAAGCAATATAAATGTGACTAACTGGTTGGTTGGTTGGTTGTTAGGTAGTGGCTTTACTTGCTACTCTTGCTAGTAGAGTCGTTCGTGTGTGTGAACGTACATTGACTCCCTTATGCTTTTTTACATGTGAATACCTAGCCTCTGCATCCTGCATTGCATCGTTGTTGCTCTATACATAGACGGACGTAACGTAACACATAGATAGATTACAAGAAGCTCTGGATCAGATGGAACTTTTTATAAAATAAATAGTAAGTTTCTGGCACCAGACATTATTAAACTAAATTATAATTTTCCATATAGCATCTGGTCTGTTATATTTAATATCTATTATTAATCAGTCAAACTAATAAGTGCGGAGCTAATTAAGAATATTTCCTTGAAACTTACAGGGTTTACTAAAATCCAATAACAAGACAGCCCATTGTTTTTTTCCAACCAAGCCAACTGGACGTATTACGTGTCTAGCAGAGGCTGAAAATCTTAAGGTAAGGTTAACGGTTGTTTGTTGTTTTTAATTAAAATATTTTAAGTTTGATGTTTCAAACCAAAACAGCGTAACAGTTATTCTCATTATTTAAATTGCTAACAATTACATTTTACTTTATTATTGCAGTGGCCCCTAGTAAAAAGGGTAGTGTCAATCAGTTGAGACAATGGCGTGCGCTACGTTAAAGAGAAGCCTAGACTTGGACCCTCTGCACTCTCCCACTTCCAGACCATCCAAACGTCGCCGTTATGCAGGAATGGCTTCACCGTCAACAGCCATCAGTACTCCTTCATCTCGGGAGGAAAATTCACCATTCGCGTCCGTTACCCCAAGCCTCACCACGGAGCAAATTACTACCCACATTCGAGAAGAGATGAAGCGACTGAATCGACGACGCCAACTGTACAATGCAGAAGAAAAGGAGTCATCCGCTGGGATGGGTAATGGAGGGAGTGGACCACCAAGTCCAAGTAGTAGCGGAAATGCGCAAGACTTCCACCTCGAGTCGTCTCTGGGATCACCGAGCTCTTCCGCTTATCAAAATATGAAAGACAAGGATAAACCACTCTTCACTTTCCGCCAAGTGGGGTTAATTTGTGAGCGTATGATGAAAGAGCGTGAAGACTGCTTAAAAGAATTGTACGATCAAGTTTTGAGCACCAAATTGGCTGAACAGTATGATATGTTTGTCAAATTTACCTACGACCAGATACAGAAGAGGTATGAAGCTGCAGCACCATCTTATTTATCTTAAAAAACCATCATCTTAGCGCCGTTGCTATTTAAATGAAAAAAAAAATTGCGAAGAGTTTGCTAATTCATACTCATAAAAATACAGTTGAAAAAGAAGAATGAATACCGCATTTAAATTAAAGTTTACAGTGAAGCTAAAATGATAAATTTGCTCCTCTCAATAATGTAATACTGTTTGCAATTTTTGATTATTGTCCAATTGAGGAAGTACTAGCAGGTAATTTCTAATGTTATTATCAATTATGTAAAAGTGTTATTTAAGCGTCATACATAATTTTGACGAAATAAAAAGTGTCAACGTGGCACATGCATGTGTTAACAATTAATTAGAAAGCTATATCCAATAATTTGTTTCACATTGCTACGTTTGCATAGTTAATTTCCCTAATTCTCTTTTTGCTTGGTTTACGAACTGAATTATTTCTTCAAGACAAATATTCTATCGAATTTAGTTAGGGAAGGTCGTTCTAGATTTATTTATAATTATTACTTGTTATTTAAAGCAATTTTTTGTAAAGGCAACAGGAAGGAAATTTTTTAACCATCTTGTTTAATTCTGTCTGTGGAGATTTTCGTGTTATCTTCTTGATAGGTAGAGACTGAAAGTTTAAAAAAAAATAACGTTTCTCAAACTATATTCGTATGAAACTCCACAATTGAGAAGCAATATGCATAATTCTTGGTATCGACGAAATGCCTACAAATTTTATTTTACCTATCCCCAAAAATGATCTTTCAATTTTTTTTATTCTTTCATTAGCAGTCTCGTTCTCGCCTGCCAAGTAAAATTATAAAGTACATGCGCGACAAAATGGTACTAACATTTCTCGTTTAGTTTAATTTGGTTACAAAAAGAGCCAAGTACTGATTACTCATGTCACGAACGATTATGTTAGCTATAGGTTTTATAGCAAACTTATTAGCTTAGTTATAATTTAAGATGACTGTGTTATAACATGATACGTTCTTACGAAAATTACTATTTGTTACTACACGTCAAAGCGTTGATTTCGGAGCAACTATAATGTAAGTCATTTCCTTGATTTTTTTTTTGTTTTGTGTCCACTAATTGTTAACTTGTTTTATTACGTTAATAATTTCAAGCATAATTTTTTGATGTTGGTTATATCAATCGAATCACCAAATTACTTTGGAGAATACATCACGAAACTTTGACTAATCAAGACCCAAATGCGTCTTCTTGATGGTATCGTGTAAAAAAACACTCTCTTCAGAAGCTACGTACATTAAATATACTTAATTTAAGAAAAAAAAACATGCCTTTTGCCTTGATAGATTGTTAAGATAAGGAGGAGAGGAAAATTATTGTAGTGGAAATTAAATATAGTATTTAACTATTAAGTAAAGGTACGTTGCTAAATGCAAGTAACTTGACTCAATAACAGTGCATAAGTAATCAAGTTGTATAAAGTTTTCGCAAAACTCAGGTTTCTCGTTAAAATTGAATTTGTTATGTGGATTGTGGATGAATAATAATAATCTGGGTTATTTGCCTTCACCAGAGTAGCATGTAAGTCTTTGCATTTCTGTTAAATTCTTTACGAAGACTTTTTTTCAAAATATTTAAGTTTAATGGTTCAATGTAAAATTATCTTTTGGAAATTATCTCCTACATAATATACAAGTTTTGGTTTCTGTTCAGATAAAGTTTAGCATTCTTCTCATCTTCAATTGAGTAAAATTATAAGTGTAGGGAAAATTTATTTCAGTTTGTCTCATTCTAAATGTGTTTCTTCCAATTTTTGAAGATAATTATGTATATTGATTGATGTATGTATCAATTTATTAATAAATAGTAGAATAAATTCATTTTTGAGATTCAAACTTTTTATTCATAATAAATCATGCCATACAAATAATAGCAAAAGTGCCTTAATTAAAATTACAAATTAAGACACAACTTATGTGAGACATATTTAAGTAGACAATTTAATTTTACAGTTTAAACAAAACTGACTGAATAAATATTGGACGAAGGAATCAAACGCTTGTAGAACTAAAACCTTAAGCGATAACAATACGAAGTATTTCACGGGGAAATTTGATACAAAATGGATTACAAAAACTTATCCCTTAATTTCTTCTTCCTATAAATCACAGACAAACCGTGTGGTTAAAACCTAAGAAGCTACATAAACAATTTTCGTCTTAAAAAGTTTTTCTACATTTCTTCCTTAGGATAATTCATTTCTCCGTTTATTGTCCCTTGCAGAACTGCATGCATTTCTCCTCACTGATAAATTACAAAAAAAAGATTATATATAACATCAATTAAACTAAGAAGATTATGGTTTAACCTCAAATGACTAACCTCACAAAGTTGTTTCCGTTACTGTTGCACCCTCCAAAGTGGAACATGATGCATTGCTTTGACTTGGTGTCGTATCTATAACGAGTGACCATTGCTCGGCAGTCCCCGCGGACTTCTGGCAGACCACAGACATCTTCAGGTTTCTCTGAAATACACATGTATCATCAGCACGGTATGATTTTGGCAGGAAAAACTCTCTTTGAGACATTTAGAACTTACCCTTTTTCGTATTCTCTTCGTCATCTTCAGATGGCGTGCCAGAGACACTTCCAACTGGAAGTTTGGCATCATCAACATTCTCATCTTCGTCTGGAGAGACGTTACAAGCACATTTCTTGCATCCTGTAGTCTCATCCGTAATAACAGCACATTTGAGTGGACCACATCCCTCAAACTCTGGACAGGTTCCATTGTTGTTGTTATCATCATCGCTGGTGTCTGCATCGATAACAACAGCATCCGAGTCATCATCCACGTCACCTCCATTTTTGGCAGCACAGCGGCTTTCACATTCCTCCTTCTCGGAGAATCTATTTCCATTTCCTCCACACCCGGAATATTGGAAGTTCTCGCAGGTTTTGGTAGCTTGATTGAAGAACCACATATCTATGATAGCTCTGCAGGGTCCCTTCTCCTTTTCCGCGAAACAGTCCATTGGGTGGAATGGCTCCCGAGGGAAGGGAGGGTTTGTGCTGTTTCCAGCTTCAACTATTTAATTTATAAAAAGAAATATATAAACTTATATTTCTACCTATTTTACAAATATAATCATTTGTTTCATTTCACCCCAGGTCGACTTTTACGGTATAATCTTATCGTTTTTTTTCCTGTCACGTCGAGACGCATGACGTAAGAATTGGTGAGTTCATTACTTTAATTTAAACTACATTATTATGCCATACTACATTTCACAAAACTTTTTTTTCCCTCCGTCTTCCCCATTTCCACAACTGCCCGGGGCCATTTGCTCAGAATTGAAAGTTCCAGGGGCCCACGCCAAATGAGCCAGATGTACTCAAAGTAAAATGTGATTTAGGATCTTACTTATGTCAGCTCCATTTCCGACCACAGCCGCCACCATCAACAACTTCTCCTTCATTTTCCAGACGTAAAATCATAAACTGTTCTTGTTGTTTCCTGAGACTCTCAGATACGCACACAGGTACATTCATTTCTCGTTGACGTTTATTTCCTCTCCCATTACTTCCACGATGTAGTACCTACACCTACAGCAGTTTTTTTATGAAACCCTTCAAACATTCCTTTTTCTTGGGGAATAAGTGACTCGAAACAAATTGTACAAATTATTTGAGCATGTAGAATTGTAACAGCTATTTCGCTCTCTTGCTTCATTCCACCATATCTGCTACTGTTCATTATGGGTTGTTTGAACTCCTTTCAAGTCGTTTTTCTTTTTACTTGACTGTGCCATAGGTCCCTTTCTTTGCGATTTCTTTTAACATTTAATTTAAACAAAATGATGGAAGTAGCAAATGGAATAAGTAACCAAATGGTTGACGTTGATATTTTCCTTCATCATAGACTACCAAATGTTAACAAGGCTGCCAACATGCCAAGGCATCTTTCCGTCCAGGAAAGCAAAGATGGAGAAAAGGGTCTAGTGGAAACAATCATTTCGTTTTAGAAGGGCAAGAGAGAGAAAGAGAGAGAAAGAATTACTTGGCTCTCCAAGCTATAACTATACGTGTCGTCTCGTGTCATGTTTTTTTTTCTCCCGCATTGTTCTCCTTTTCAAAAAACTATGAACGTTGTAAGTTCTTATAACCTTCTGTTACCTCTCTTTCGAGCTCCCACTTCTTCATTATTTCACGACAAGGTACACAACACAACAATAGGGTCTGGAATAAAGGAGAAATAATAAATGCAAAACGGTTCTTCTCCAGTTTCTTTCTTTTCTGTAGCTGCAGATTACTGCATGAAACAACAATGTAATGACTTCATAGAAAAGGAGAAATTTCAAACTGGATGCTTATGTGCATTAGACATGGTGAAAAGTAGTAAAAGTAAAGGGGAAGTAAGTACCCTTATCGTTATTGTTGCTTTTTCTCCTTTCTGTTCTTGTCGTCGTCAATGTCTCTACTGTAAAATATGTGTATACATAACAATGTCCTGTATAATGCAAGCAAAGTACATATTAAACTGTGACAAGGTAGGAGAACAAATAACATCTTGAAATGTAGAATATTATGTTATCCAGTACTATTTATTTTCACTAAGAATATCCTCCCTACCATTTCCGTCCTCTTCCATCCCTATTCCAGAAGAAAGTTACTGCTCAAGAGAAAGGAACTAGTATAAATGGTAGTATTACTTTTCCTTGTTGCGGTAAAAGGGGGAAAACAAAGAGAGAGAAAGCCAGAAAGAGAATGAGAGAAATAAAAAAAAGAAGTGAAATTTGAGAGAGCCAAGACTTATATAGGCAAACGTTAACTAGACTTAATATAGAAAGGGTTCGTTTTCTTTCTAGTGAACACAGCGTAAAGTAAGCTATTCCACTGTGTAGTTATTTTGATTTTGATTGTGGATATTGCAAGGATGATGATGATGATTATATTATTATTTTGATTTCAATTTCT
>JAANSQ010003267.1:0-10379 GCA_036850885.1 Lepidocyrtinus dapeste
TGAGCAGTTGCAGGTGTTCATTTTTTAGAAATGCGATAAGTTTCGTAAATTAGCAAACATGAGATATCACAGTTTATTGAACTAATTTGAGTTTTAAAGATACATATGATGGGCATTCGTACCCGTAATTTTCCCCGATTCTGGAAGAATTCGCAAAACATTTTCCTTTAAAACACTACCAAAATTATACTTTGGTTAATTGTTATTCTTTAATTAATATTTGTTTAATACTTAATGCCAAAATCCAAGATTTACTTCCATCCGTCTTGTCAATTTTTGCAATAAATACGTACGACTTTGTTTGCTGGAAATTGATCATACATGCTAGAATGGACATTTGTGGGAAAAGGTTGAGGTACATTACATCGTAATCGTAAAGGATGTATGAGCACATTAAAACCCATGCGAATAGCTTTAAATTTGAGAAGAGTTCTCTTAGGGACATTTAAGGGCGTGCCTGGTGTCTACTGCCATTTGATATAATAAGGTGACGTAATATTGGTTGTTATAAGGTTGTTGCTTAGTCCCTCAACTTAAAACTTTAGCAAAACAAAATCCTTAGTCAAATTTGGAAATGTTTTCACGTCAAAATTATAATTAAAAGACTTGTATTTGTCGAGTTCAAGCAGTTTTAAATTTAGCAATTGACACAGTGTTGAAAATGCTTCAACTTGATAAATCCAGGACTTTTAGCTGTAATTTTGACAAAATAAATCCGCAATTTTTAAAAATGGCATAGAAATTTTAGTTGATGTCGGCCACTGTGTCTAACTCTAACATTCAGTCACTACACTGCCAACAGCAATCCAAGACGTAATTACGTCGTGTTATTCTAACAAATGGCAATAGTCTGCGGGCACAGCCTTAAGTAAGCCATGGATTCAGTCTCTGCTGCTGTCTGCTGTCTCTTGAGATTCAGCTTGATTGAGCAACTTAAAAAATTTTAGTTTGTCTGGAGTTTCGCTTCACAGTAAAACGAAACTTTCTCAAGAATCCTAAAATCTATTTAGTAGTTATGAGAACATATTTGCACTGGGGGTAGTGTCTGTGACTTTTGTCAATAATTAGTCAATTTTTAAAAACCAATTTAAAAAAAAGTAACCCAAAACGAACTTAAGTCGCCTCAAAAAGTCTCTGCCTGGAAGAAAGAAGAGTGTCAATCGTCTAGTTTGAGTTTCCATAATGGGTCGAGTACAAAGTTTACTTGCTGCGGAAGTTGAGCCGTTTGAAGAAGTGGGAAAAGTAGAAGATACAACTGCTAGAAACAACCATTCTTCGGATCCAACTACTTCTCGACGTGGTAAAAAAAATCCTTTGTCCTGAAAAAATTTTGACAAATATTTTACAAACATTTTGATCAATTAATCAAAGCTAAATGCTAAATGTTTCATTTAGAAAAAGGTCTTCAGAAAGGGACAAGTCCTGGGGCGACAATGCAGAAAGAGGAACTGCCAAAAGAAGAGAACCCTGCAATATTTTTTTCAAAATTTTCTGTAGAGAAGATTTTTGAAATTGAAAGCCCAGTTGCAGTAGTGGTGGAAACACGGGGCAATGCAACACCTACAGAGACCAAACCGTTTGAAGACTTAGATACGCATGTTAACAACGATTATTGCTCAGCCCCTACTGTTCCTCGCCGAGGTAAGAATTTTCTTTGTTCTATAATAATAATTAAGCATTTCGAAAAATATTTTCAGCTTTCCCGTATTTACAATTAACAATTAATGCCAATTGGTAATAATCAAAGCTAACAGTTACGTTTTAAAATTTATCATTAGAAAAACGTCTTCAGAAGGAGACAAGTCGTGGGGCGACAATGGATAGCGTAGAACTGAAACATGCAGAAAATACTGCAATCTTTGTTTCGGAATTTTCATTAGGAAAGTTGCATGAAGGACCTCCTGCAGTAGTGGTGGAAACACGGGGCAATGCAACACTTACATCAACAAAACCGTTTGAAGACTTAGAAAAAACGGAAGATACGCCTGCTAAAAACGAATTCTCCTCAATCCTGACCATTCCTCGTCGAGGAGGTAAATACGTTTTCGAAAAAAGTTTCTGCTCTGGTTTACAATCTACAACTGATGCTTTTAATCATAATTTTAATATACTTCTAATGTGTAATGCGTTTTACTTTCTCTTCAGAGAATACTTGCTTCTCTGCAAGTGAATCCCCTCCTGATGCTGAAGTGAAAGTTGGGAAGCCTGGATCTGATTATTCTACAGCTTCTACTGCTCCTCAAGGTAAGGTTATCGCTTATTAAGTTATAAATGAAAAACATAAGCTGTATACCCACTAGCTGATAAATTTTGATTGACCGATATTCGGGTATTTTCTAAGTTTTAATTTTTGTAGCATGTAAGTACATATGAATTAATTTAGATGGTCTTTGAATGCCGTCATTTGACTCCTGTTAGTTTTACATATATCATGTAACTTTTTAAGGTTTTTAACGGCAAAAAGGCTACTTACTACTGACGTTACTAAATGGGTTGATTTTCCAATTTATCTTAAGTTGCGTTACACATATAATATTGGTTTTTACAATTTATGTCAGGAATCATGTTTAGGTTAAAACTAACTAAGGTTAATAACATAAAAACTTTTACTTTTGCTGCATTTCTATATTTTACCAAATTTTATTACATAGTAGGTATTGAGATCGTCATGTCCGTGTGTCCGTCTGTCTGTCTGTTCGCACCATAACTCTCGAACACTTTAACCGATTGACTTCAAATTTGGTACATGGGTGCTTGGGAACATGGAAGTAACTGATTAACTTTTGGGCCTTATTGGTCATTGCATGAGGTCAGGGGTGAATGATTTTTTTTAAATGACAACAGGGACAGTTAAATATTTTAATGCTTTCTAATAGGAATTGGAGTCAAGCATCTAACCACAACTGAATTCTTCTTCTAATTATTCCTACACTGTTTAGAATGGGGGTGTCATGTCATTCGGCTACTTTTGCCGCAAACCTGGTCGCCCTAACAATATTGCCCTCCTATCGTCTTTCTTTTTCCCATAATTTACTCTGGATTCTTTACTTCCATGCTTTAATCTAACCAGCTTTGATTCAGTAAAGATCTTGTAATCCTTTCAGATCTCAGCGAAGCTATGTTTCTATCTGGTTTAATGCATTTATTTTTCATTAGATGGCAACTTGGTTTCCGAAACAACCGAGACTGAAACAAACGTTCCTATAAACCGGGGCTCATCCGCTTCACAGACAGTTGCTGCCAACTTGGGACCTGAGGTCCTTGAGCTGGAAGGGCCAAAACACCAGGGACGCAAGGTTTTCTCTCAATTGCCATGGACGATGATGGCTATATGCACTGCACAACTTGTTGTGCACTGCATGGATAGCTACATCATCACTTATGGCATTATCGTCCACCCTTATCGGTCAGCCGAAGTCTGGAGGTTTTTCACCTCCACCTTTCTTCACTGCAGGTAAACTTATCTTTTTATTAAAAATAATTAAGAAATGTTCGAAAATGTTTGCTTATTTATTTAAATACTTCAAACGCTTTGGTTTGCATTAGTTTTTTGATTGTAATTCAACACAAACATTTAAATTAAAAAATTTACAGTTCTTCCCGTAACACACTAAACCACTTCTGGCTCATCTTGGCTGCCCAGCTTGCTCTCGGATTTTGCGTAGAGACAAGGATTGGACGGATAGAAACCTTGGTAACGTTTGTGCTCAGTGGAACCATAGGAAATTGCCTGCATTACCTCCTGGAACCGTGGGTGTATCAGGCAGGAGCTCTGAATGCAATTTGGGGATTGTACATGTCACAGGTACCCAGCATTATCATGGTAAGGACTTTTGTGTTATATTATGTTACGTAGAAGCTACTAGGGGCATTTAGAAATAGTGGGGGGAAACCTCAAATTTTCCATGTGATTGAGTATAAAAGGCGTTATATCTCCCCAGGAACTCTCATAAAAATTACAATTAGTGCAAAGTGACACAACATGACTGTTAATCAAATCATTCAAAATGTTTTACGTCAAAATTAAAGCTTAAAATCGAATTGTTTTAAATTAATGATGCAGGCTTCTGTGTTAACGATTTGAGGAAAATAGCGTAGACTCCTTATCCAAGATCTCAAAAGCCAAATCTGTCAATCCAAGAAGACATATCCAAGGTGACAATTTACCAAGAGTACACTTATCCAAGCTCTCATTAACCACGACAGCTTCCAGCCAAGAAGTTATTATCAATAGTTGTGTGTGTAAAATAAAAAAATGCAGTCTTGGGTATTTATCATCTTGGATTAAATGCCTCGGCATTTGAGATCTTGGAAAAGGAGTCTTGGCTATTGTCCTGCTTCCGTCTTTACTGAAAAGGAAATGTTGCAAAAATCGGTTCTATCAAATGCAAAATTTACGAAAATGCCCGTTAAGAAAACTGATAGAAGGACATGTTAATGATAACGAAGTTAAAACTCACTTTTACGAATTTATTCCAGGGGTTCAATGAGAATCTTACAAATTGGAATAGGAAACAATTGATGAAGGTTGTCATCCTGGTGGCTATTTACCTAATAGCAGAGACGTTTTGGCTCTTCGCTTTCTATGGTACTTTTGATGTGAAGAGAATGCATCTGGGTGGCGCCATTGGTGGACTTCTGTTAGGAATCTTCTTTTACCAACCACCTCGACCCGAGGGCAACAACTGGAAAAATGAAATCCAAATGGTTGCACTTGGTGCAATCATTATGTTCCTGTGCATCGCCTTGCTAGTGGCCTTCTACTACCAAATGAGCCAAAGTGGTGCGCCCACTAAGAATAAAGATCTACTGGCTATGTATAACGATCCATGGCATACTTATAGTTTGTGCGTCGAGTAATGAGTACTATGGTAAGTAAAAAACTTTAGCTTAATTTTAGCTAGTATTTTCAATGTAGTTCATCTTAGAGGTGATGGTTTTTAACAATATAAAGTTTAGTGACTTTTGCAATTTTATCATTTTTTAAATCATTAGTATTTTTGCAATATCCTTCAAGGGACATCAAAAAAGTTCTTAATTTTGTAAGATTAGTTTTTAAATTCCGATGGCGTTTTTGAGAAATCAAATATCAAAACTCGGTTTATCATAAAATATATACTGGAGTGGTCATTCCTAATTGAATCCAAAATATATGTAAAAAATAAAATTCCACTTGTTAGCATTCATTTTTAAAGAATAAACGTAAGCTTGTATCATAAATGTAGTGGAGTGGTCATTCCTTCAACTAAATTTTAAATTCGATTAATCAGTTATATTACTTTAGAATTTTCTGTGTACGTGTACCCTTTTTTAAAAATTTTATAATAAGGTGGGAATATTTCTTCGAATCAAAAAATATATTTCTGGCATTAAATTTACTTACCACCTATTCACACAATTTAATATTTTGTTCACTTAAACTTTAATTAAAGTGTTTTATATTCCTACCGTAGTCTGTAGATTCTAATCTGTAAAATGATTTATGATAAAAATTTGTAAATGTAGATGGATGTGATCCCGTGTATGCTAACCAAGTGACTTTTAAATTGCTTATTAAAGGTTTCTGGAAGTTCAATAAAAAAATTCATAATTTTTTCTCATAAATTAATTTACGATTACTTTATTGATTCAATAATTCATATGATTTTGGGAAACATTTGTATTTTCAAATAAATAAAATATACCAGAAACACATTCCATTTCATAAAAATTGATTTTTTCAAACAATTTCCATCTGTTTAATTTTTGGAGGGTTAATGATGCAACTGAAATGAAAGAATGATGATAACAGGCATAAAAAAACTAAAAACAAAAAATGTACAACTAAATTACACATTTCGATTGAGTACAAGGTCACGTAAGGTAGAATTTTTGTACTCGGGGTTTAGCGTGTGCTTTACAAATTTACAGTGACAAGGAGGAAAATGGTGAGAGCTAGTAATACAATACCCCTATAAATTACTAATGAAAGTTCAAGGCCACGGGAAGGAAAATGTGACGTATGAACTCGGGGTATATTAAAACCTGAGGAGACTCTCCTGCTCGAAGAAGCGTTTAATGACGGACTTTACTATAGCTTTAATCTGGTTTTGGACTTCTGGTCGAATCCTATTTAAGAAGACTGATTCAATTTCTTTCTCTAGTTCTAGTAGACCTTGTTCCGTTGCAGATTGCTGGTCTGAGGTATCCTCCCGATGTTCCTTGTTGGCCAGGTTTTCTCCAGAATTTGTAGAGTTTAGGGATGGCGAGTAGTACATGTCACGAATGGCCAAGCCTAAATCTGTTCCTTGGTTGAGTTGAACTACCAACGGGTCCAGCCTCATTTTCACGTTCATTGACCCCGAATGTAAGGGAAAGATTGATTTTATGTCAAAAAGTCGGACAACCTCTGCCTGGAAACGAGCTTCGTGAAAGTGAAACTCTAAAGAGTTTCGGATGATTGGAGGTGTTGACACTCCAGGACAACGCAGTTCTATCAAGGGCTCATGAAGGGAACGTACATGTTCCACTGTTACTATATACTGTGGATGCTTTTTCAAACGTTGTTGGAACTTTAGTTTCTCGAGGCCCCACTCATGGAGCATAATTTCCCGTTGAGTTCGGTGCTGCAGGCGAGAGCATGTAAACGAAGGCAAATGACGGTTTTCTTTTTCTGTAAAGTAACGGAAACTAATTATTTAGTAGTTCATTTCATTATCAATATTTTTATTTTGTTAATTTAATTAAAAACTTACCTAGTGCTTTAATTGCAGAAGCTGAGGTTTGAACTAAGATGGTGGCTAAGCAAGTTAATAAAAGCATAATGGAAACGTCCCTCGTCCTGAAGGATTCCATCGTGGGGAAATTTCTTTTTAGCATTTTTCTCACGGGCGTATCATCAATGCCAACTCAACAAAAAAATTATTACGTATCCACTTTTTAGACGTTTTGGGGTGACCTGAGACACTTAACTTGGGAAATTCCTTGAACTTTTATAACAGCTCAATTTGAAAACGTATTTTTTTTGGAAACAATGGGACTCCTATGGGAGCTACTTCAATACCAATTTTCTCGTTGCTTATGGCAGAGTAACCATTTTCAAACTAAACCCAAACTTGTAGTGTGAGCATAACCACTTAACTTAACTTGGGAAATTCCTTGAACTTTTATAACAGCTCAATTTGAAAACGTTTTTTTTTTGGAAACAATAGGACTCCTATGGGAGCTACTTCAATACCAACGTTGCTTGTGGCAGAGTAACCATTTTCAAACTAAACCCAAACTTGTAGTGTGAGCATAACCACTTGCGCTTGAGATGTTCTCTGTGTCCTCATATATGTATTTAGTGAATGACCTAAGAAGACTGTTTCAAAAGTTTGTTGAGTGTGCGTACAAACACTCAAACATAAACACTGGCAACTGAACGTATTCTCGGTCGCGGTCCCACGCTTGTTTTTTACTGAAACCTTAAAGCTGAAAACCTTTCTGAAATGGATGATTCAAGTTTCTTTTAAAAAATTTATCTCTCCTCTTTTAAAGAAGATTATTTGCCCAAATCGATATTAAAGAATTTGAAATTATGTACATTACAAATTACATCAATTTTGGTGAATGAGGGAGGAAAACCTGAGGAGTGAATGATTATTTTGAATGGGGATTACAGAGTTTGCAGAGTGGGGGCAAGTAGCACGTTGTTTTCTATAGGTGGATTTTTTTCTCCTGGTTCCTTCAACTTAATAAAAATATTTATTGTTGCAAAACGTTTAATGCAAAAAAAATGAGGAGGAGGGTTTGATTGAATACGAGCGTAACTTGAAACTTGATCAGAGTTCAGTATGCCTCTAGACAGGAGTCTCCTCTTAATCCTAACCTTACAGATATCAACCTGTTCAATTACGTATGCAAATCTAGATGATTTTAAAGGAATCAAGCTTGAAAATAAGCATGAAAAGGGTAGTCTCTAGTTTCTGAACTAAAGAGGGTTGTATATTTCTCCTTAAAAAAATTATTCATGTAAGATTTAAAACCGACTGCTCTTTCATAATCACACTTGTCTTCTTGAATAATAAAAGAGATTATCTAGCCCTCATAATTTTTTTAACTCTTTACATAATGCCAAAATATAATAACAATGGTGTGTGCAATTGTACAGAAAAAAATGATAAGGTGAGAAGGGAGGTAGGACGTGCTTTACCGTAAATCTTTTGCTTAAATTTCGAAAAATTAAGATTCATGTAGCGGCTCTCACACGCAAAAAGCACGAATGAAGACGAAAGAACCGAGAGGATCTAAACCCTGAGTATTTTGACGTGTTGGTATTGATGATGTAGACTAGACACGCATAGAACCACTAGTGTTATCACTACTACGGACCTTTATGCAATTTCTTGTAGGTATTTATCGAGTGATGTGTTGATTAATGATGTCGATGCAAGCAGGCATGGAAAATTGCAGAGTCGGGGCAGTAACAAGGTAGCAGGAGCCAACAGACTGGCAAAAGTAGCTGCACGTTGTAACAATCAGTCATATTTTTTTCGGCTTGAAACAATATACAATTATGTAAGCTTAAAGGAGATGAACTCGGTAAACAATGAAATAAAAAATGAACCTAAACTTTTAAAAGTTTGTTCAAAGTCATTCAAACAGAGTCTTAAGTAAAAAAAAACTGAAAATCAGGGTAAAGTAAAAATTATTACATAATGAATGAATTAAGATGGACCTTAAACCAAGCACCTTGTGTATTAGCTTTACTGACCTTTGTTTCAAGGTAATGTTTCAAAAGCTCTCGAATTTTCAAAAGAAACTTTGTAAACTTTTTTAATCTCAAGCTATGGTCATTCTTGAGCTTTCCATTTAAACGTTACTTCAGCAAAAGATATTTTTTAATGAGTATAATCTCGCAAGACCATCTGTAGCCGTCAGTTTTTATGTCCGGCAATAATATTTATGTTGGCGATTTTCTCGTGAAATCATGCGGAATCCTGCAATGTAAAAAAAGGCTTTGTAACATCTGAAAAAAGAAAGTAAGTCAGTGAGTCAGTAGTAGAAATGGATAATAAAAATTGCGAAAAGAAAAGATTGCAATAAATAGGTACACTGTGGTGATGAGAAAGCGCGGAGGAGCAAGCAGACTGGCAGAGATAACAGCGATGATCTGATGCAGAGATGCTTTTTACTTTGGATATGATGAATGATCATGAATCATGATTCATGAATCACGAAAGTAACAAATAAGCGTCTCTCAGCGTTATTCTATTATACTCTACCTAGACCTAGATCTTACTGCTGCACTGCATCGGAATTGCAGCGCTAATGATATTATGCAGTAGATTGTTTAGCCACGAAGAAACTCTCTGTAGCTCTGTTTAATGCGTTTTTTATTTGATTTAAATGACCGTATTGTCCTGTGGACCATAAAATTTCACCTCCTCCCTCCACCACCTCCTGCTTTTCTTTTAGGGTTTGTTGTTTCTGCTGCTGAGAAACGCGCGTGTGTTACTGAAATAAAAGAATTGAAAAACTTTCATGTGTTTCGTGCCTTCACGATTTTAAAAAATGTTTTATGCAAAATTTTCAAGGGGTCAGGCGTGCTTCGGGTAGTTTACGCGATTCATATGGTTTCATAATTCTGAAACGAGGCCGAACATTTTTAATACATTCTTGCTATTTGTGGTAAGCTGGACAGTTGAGATGAACATACTCTATGACATCAGTCAGGGACGACTCGATAAAAATTTATAATTTTGATGTAAAAAAACAATAAAGTCTCACTTAAACTCTAGAAGGATCGAATGAATAATATGCAAATGGAACTAAGCATTGTTGCCAAAGCTTGTCATTGTACTTGCTTATCAGGTTGTTTCCTCCTTCCTCAGAGTCACTGGCTCGTGTAAATCGTGCTTTCAGAAAAACAATGACAATTCTATCGTGTGTGCAACTCTTCCGTTTTAATTGTCATAAACTTTGTAAAAGCCCTTGTGCAAGATGTGTGTAAAGTATTTAAATTTTTCAAAATGTCTATGATGAAAATCATTTTAAAACTTTTTTTTTGTTTTTAAGTCTTGGAAAATAAAGTACTGAATCTCGCTTTGCCCCATGTTTCAAACTGAATGTCTTGTCTGATGCAGTCAGGCTAGGAAATAAAAAAAAAGTCCATTTTAGATATAGAGACAAGATTGTTTCTGCACTGAAAACTTCATTATTTCCCTTCTTTTGTTCAATTAAAAGATTTAAGGAATGGATGAATGATTATGAAAGGGACCAGATGAGCAAAGCAACTTTTCATCCTTTCTTTGAGACTGTTTAGGAAACATGCTCTACCTCAATGTAAATTTATGAATGAATTGACACAATTATTTCCTTACAGTTTTCTACCCAAAGGAAGGAAGAGCTTTTTGACT
>JAANSQ010003268.1:0-10379 GCA_036850885.1 Lepidocyrtinus dapeste
AGGGGAGAAAGAAATGCGGTGGTGTTGGATGTGGTATTAGTGCATTGGTGAGTTGGTTGGAATGAGAAATCTCACAGAGACCATAATAATATGAGTGATCTAGTGGTGAGCAAAAAACTACAATAATTTGCATTTCAATTAAACATTTATAGGTAGAGGTGGATATGGAATGACAGCATGTCAAGCGGAAAAGGAATGTGAAACAGAGTAAATAACGGAGAGACTCTAGTATTGCAGCATGATTGATTAACTCTGATGAATAGAACGTGAATGTGTGTATTGATTTCAAGAGCTTTTCATTTTTCAAAATTGGCATACGCGGGCAATCAGTGATGCGGAAAATACCAAACCCTTTCATTTAACTCTAAGAAATTTTTTTCTTTAATCTCGCGCACACGACACATAGAAGTTGGTAGAAGAAATCTCCATCAACAATCGTTTACTTTTTAATTACACTATTACAGTTGAAGAAAAAAAAATTGATTGACAATCCTCATCGAATATATCATTTTTGATGCGCGCTTATACTTCAAGATAATTCTAAAAATGGCAACATTGAATCTCGTGTTTTATAAAATTCATTTATTCTTCTGTCTCTAGAGCTCTAGACTCTCGTTTAGTTTAATCAGCGGACTTTTTCTGAGTTATATGAATACGCTGGCTCATAAATTCCCGTGTATGTACCTTGGCACTTGCGTGTAAATGGGATACCTGCTCATGATGATGACGGAATTCATACATTTATTAACTTTTTAAACATGACTTCATTCAGTCTCTCTTTGAGGTTCTTCCTTCCTCATCAAAATAAAATAAATGAAAAAATTAAAACATTTCAATGCTCTCTCGCTGCTTAAATGACTCATACATTGCTCCAGTCAGGTAGTCCGGCCAGTACACACTCCAAACCAAGTCACTCTTGATTATGGATATTTTCTGCAACATTCAGCTCTTGGGACCGTAGAGAATTGGTTCGTTTGACACTGTTTTGATATCGCAGGGTATAAATTAACTGTTTGTGGTTCACCAAAACACAGACACAGCGAGTGTTTAAAATCTTTTTTGGCTAATAAAAATTCTTATATTTTTCGCGTGTTTATAAGTGTGTATGCCTCTCTCAAGAGCAAATAATACATAATAAAAACGGATATTAAACTTGTCATGTAACGTGTTTATATAAACGAAATAATGGGTTCCCCTTTTCGAAAACAATAGTTTACGCACACCACCACCACCAGACAACTCTTTTGTTTTTTAGATATAAATTGAAAAAGTAATAACTAGCGAGAGAGAGAGAAAGAGAAAAGTCACGATCTTTTCTGTGTCTTGTAGAGAGAGAGAAAAGTGTTTGACTCTTTTTCACACATGATGATGGAAAAAAAGTCAAAATATTTGGGTTCTCTCTGAATAATACGTGCACATTCCAGTATGCTAAATAGTTATTTGTGTATTCATTCGATTTATGTAAATGATACGGGGCTTTTTCAATTATGTTTGTTTTTGAGTTTCGAGGAAATGGGATTGTCTTTATTTGGACGATACTGTCAAGATGCACAGCTCAATGTTTGCAAAATATTATTGATTTTTTTTCTTCTTCTTCTTCATCATCCACCAAGCAGTTTAATTTTCTAGAGCATTTTCTCAACAACTAATGCTTAAGCAAGTAATTTCTCAAATAACAGAACGTATAATAACCATAAAGTATGGTATCATATAATAGGTCTGAATATTTCAGTCTATAATAATAACAATCATTTTTTTTCGAAACATTCTTGTTTCTCCCCAAAAAAATATTTCCCTTGCGTATCATCTTGATTACACATGATGATGATCAGTAAAGCAGCCAGCATCAACCAGCCGTTGGAGTTGGACATTGTTCACAAGAGAAACCCCCATTTTTCCATGTCCATCAAAGAACACGATGATATGATGCACCCAATACTTAAATAATAATCACCACAAGAGAGAGAACGAACGAGATGATCTTGTTTCTTAACTCTTTTGGTTGTTTCGTCTTGGGTCGGTCGGCAGTTTGTAGGGAGTGCGCTGACAACGAGCCCGATCACTCTTTACGCTGTTTCGGCAAGTGTCTGTGAGACTGTATGTACAACACATTATATAATCGAATGGGAAAATGTGGTATGTGTTGCATTATCTCAGTTTGGGACTGGACCAAAGAGAAAAACTTGAAAATATAAGTTCTCTCTCTCGCTTGTTACCCATCATGATCATTATTACATGAAAATGTTCCTAGTTGATTAGGTTGATGATGATCAGGGCATCATCGTGATTATGAGAGAAAATGCCAGGTTGTCTAGATATTCGTTCCTGTTTTCGTTGCAGGTGCGTGGAGTTTCATCTATATGCATACTCTTGTGGAGTAAAGTGTATTTCCTACTTTATCAGAATTTATAAGTTTTCAGGAAAAACTTGCTTCTCCTAGACCTTTTACTCCAAACTTTCCTCCAAGATGTAGGTTGAGCAGTAAACTCCCGAGAAAAATACAAGATATCCACCCTAAACTATCTAAAGTATTTAAAGACACCACTCGGTCTAGCCAGGATGAAAAGAATATAAAACCGCCTCAAGCTACTCTAATACAAAGGCACGATTGATTTCGGTTTTTTGGAGTGACTGAGAAATAGAGAGAGAGAGAAAACTAGATCGCAAAAAGCGAGACACAGCAGAGAGAGACGATAGGATGCAAAAATGTATACGAAGAAGCTACACACAAGCAAAGTGTACAAGGAGCATTCTAATCTTTTATTCTTTCGGGGAAGAAAAAACCGATTAGGATTGTTGCTTAAAATATTTCTAAACCATCCAACCATTGCACGTGTTGACAATATTACACTATTTAATATCGATCGTGGTGTTTGTTGGTTAAGAATACATTAAAAATCATGGATAAACATATCTTGAAAAGAGACAGTATGTGGAAACTGAAAAGACTTTGATAAAAAAAAAATTCCCTAGTTTTTTAAAACCCAGAGAACCTATAGTCCCATGTTGGTTCCTCCATCTATCTCCCCCTATTCTCCAGGCTCAACAATTGATGAGTACGTATACGCAGATTAGTGTTCTTATATATAACCTGCAATAATGTAATAAAAACACGTTAAAAGGGGAGAGCAAAGATATATAGATAGAAACACGACTTATGCAAGTATGGTCTTTGTCTTCAACACAAGACCCAACACACAGACCCAGACATATTCACACATTCTTTAAAAAAGTCAAGAAAAAAGTTTATCCATGAACTTCTTCAACAATATACACATACACATACCTGTGCATACACATACTACCTGTTTCCATCTTGTAAATGAGTAGAGAGAGAGAGAGAAAAAAAGGACGCTTGTTCTCTCTTTTTGTTCATGCACCATCATGATCATCCCTGGAAAATAAGGCAGAGAGGGATTCAAAGTTTCGTATACACGTTGTTGGTTGTTGTGTACCTGTTCCAAAGCAGTTTGATTACAGGTAGGAGCTCACTCACCATACCTGTTGAAGACCAAAAAAAAAAATGCTTTTTAGCGTATGTACCTCTCTCAGATTAAAAAGCTCTTATTTTTTACATACAGGAATGTTTTTATTGTTTTCATGTGCCATGTACCAAGTAGTAGTGTGGCGTTTTTGTCAAAAGTCTTGTCCATGCTACAGTTATGTACATACATATGCATAATACGCACCTGTTTCATAAAGAAACGTACTTAGGTTAGTTAAGTAGTAAGCATTTTGTTCTTGTACACTACACATTTATATCTTGTGCTTTTTTTTATTATTTTTATTATTAAATATTATTATGATTCTTCTTGCTACGTGCTTTCTGTAGTTTTAGTAATTTTTTAATTTAGTGTGACATAACGTGTGTGCCTTAAATATAGTAGTTTTTTTAAAGTGATATTATGTAACAATGTTCCAACAAACCTACGAACCACTCAAGTTGCCAAAACTAAATCATAGATAAATAGTTTATATAAGTTTAGTAACGTATTGTCCCACAAATGGCAGCAATCACGATAACATCGTCTTCCTCTACAACTTCCTCCCCTTCATCCCCACCACCTCCACCAACGCAGCAACAATCAGCATCAGTATTAGTGACAATGTCACCACTTCAGCACCATACAGTATCGTCACCAAAGGACCTACCAAGTAGTAGCAGTAGTATAATATCCAACGATGAAGAAATGCCATCATCCTCCAGTCCCTTACAGCTCCACCACCAGTTACACCACCATCATGCTCATTTGCATCATCATCATCTTCAACCACCGCATACTCCTTTAAACGACGATCACTCTGGAGGAGGAGGAGGAGCTGCAGTGATAGTAGATTCAACCACTCCATACTCTACAACGATAGATTCTTCACCACCACCCCCTCAGCCGCCAGGGGAAGTGCTAGTTGACCAAACGAACGCACTACCAACTCAAGTGGTAGATTCCTCTCCGCAGATAATAGTCCATGGGAATGGTACAGCGACAGTGACAGTGTCTGGGACGCCAGTGGTGGTTAGCTCAGCAGCGCTAGCCACTGCAATGATGAACGGCGGGGCTGCAGTTACCACCACTATTGAAAACGGGGGTCAAGCGTTCCCTCAAGGGACTGTCGTTCTGATGAGTATCGTGCCAAAAAGGGAGTCCGTTCCAATGGACACGGACGGAGAATCCTTACATCCCACCAAGATCATGAACGGAGCCCCTGAAGACACTGGGCAACAATCCCAGCAGCAACTGGATAACCAGGAGAACAACGACGTCTCGTATCTTATCCCGCATGGAGGTGGTAGGACAGGGGATGAGGGTAGAGGGGATGATAATAATAGTGAGGATATCGATGAGGTAAACACTCTTTGACTAGATATAGAATAATAAGAGTCATATTGCGTCACACACACATTTATTTATGCCAGTTATAGGACAAGGTATATCCTAGTTGGCTTTAGGGTAGGCAAGCTTCTTTTTTTTCTCTCTTGGATAGTTCTCTCTCTCTTTGAAGCAGCACAACGTTTTTTTTTCACTCCTTTCTTTCACGTACGCGACATACCTTGAGAAGCTTATGTGGTGTTGTTGAGGCTTCTTCCACTTTAACTATTATTATCTCATCGTTGTCCACACATACACAAGCACAGTGTTGTGGCTCTCTCTGCTTACTACAATCATCATCATTTTTTGCTCTAAACACTTTTTTAATCAAGGAAAAAGTCTTTTGTTAGACGTGCAATGTATAATATACACGAACATGTAATTATACTATCTACGTATTATCCATCTTTCTTTTTTTTCTTCATGATGATGGCGAACCATGTCCAGTTTCAAATTTATTTATTCAACACAAAAAAATTAGGAAAAAGTCTTTTGTTAGACGTGCAATGTATAATATACACGAACATGTAATTACTATCTACGTATTATCCATCTTTCTTTTTTTTGTTCATGATGATGGCGAACCATGTCCAGTTTCAAATTTATTTATTCAACACAAAAAAATTATATATGCAAAATGGATCTTTTGGTTTGTGTGTTTTTTTATACACATGATGATCTCTCCCCGCTGACACTTATACACTTGTTCAGAGAGAGGATTTGGAAAACTCATTATCACGGGGAAATAGACAAGCGATCAAGGCATGATGAGGCATGGAAAAGTTCATTGCTACATACAAACTTGAGTACCGTCAATAATCTAAAGTCTTTTTTTTTCATGTGTACTCGCGATGAGTTCATCGTACAGATTGACAAACACTAGTATTCAATTGAGTCTATATATTGATGATATGAAATTAGCAATATCGCTCGGTGTTTTAATTACACATGTTTGGAGAGATAATTGGGTTGCTACTAGATGGTTAGGTTGGGTAGTGGTTGGGATGGGAAATTAATAGCGTTTTAAAGCATGGGTAGGAGTGAGTTGGTTTCTGAACGGTTAATTAACGTAAAACTCAAAGTCTGGGAGGGCTTGACATGTTTCTCGGGTATTTTGTCAATTTAATGTGTTAATAATAAGTGGAATGTTTGTCGCTTTTTCCGTGTTTGCCTGGGAAGAATGTAATTTCCCATGAATTTCGATGGAGCGAGATTTCTGAGAGCGAGAATGAAAGTGAATGAGAGAGAGAGAGGGAGGTGGCTCACTCAGGAAATGGGAAATTATAGGGTATGTTGAAGAACGAGAGAGGGATGATGATAACGATTTGCTTCTTTCTAGTTGAACGCAAAAATGTATTCTACGTGTAACAGCGTGTTTATTAACAGTTTTGTGAATTGATGGGGATGCGAGATTTTTTTTTTCATGATGAACTGTTTTTTTTTGAATACGTAGTTGTATAGTTTAGGGATGAAGGTGAGAGGGAAGAAATGCGTGTATGCCTGATTTTTGATCTGAACTTTTATGATTTTTCAAAATGAAATTATCATTATTAAACTTCATGTAGTTTAAGTTGGAGGAGAGTTTTTTCCAGTGACTCATTTACCTGGAGGAAAATTGGTTAAAAAAATAAGCCATTATAAAACCAAGCGTTTTGATGGGTAAATCTGTTTTCCTATAGCTTTTGGTTTGGAAAAAGATCCATATAATGTTTTTGTAAATGATGAAAATATGCTTCTCCCCTTGAAAAGTAAATTCAACCCATTCATGAGGAAAAAGTTTTTAATAAAAGTTAGTTGTCCAACTGACCATGCAATATTGTCCAGGAGAAAATTCTGATCTGTTTGCAATTTAAACCCCGTGTGCATCTTTCGCTCATCCCTCCAAGCAGAATAATTTTGTACTCTAAAACTACGAAACTACGATTGAATAGTACACCCGCCTCAAGCCCCTTTTTCCGCTGTACGTAATATAGCCCATGTTGGTTTTTTTTTAGTTCCTTTCGGGCTTTTTTTTTATTCATCATCCTGAATGTCTATCCCGCAAGAGTTTCAGAAAGAGCATATAACGAACAACGAGCGAGAGAACCTCCAAGGCTTTTCTCCCTTTTCCTTGTTCTTGCTCACGGATCAGTTTGCTCGGAGCTCTCTTTGGAAAATGTGTTGCTGTGATTTTTGTTTCAATCTCTGAACTTGTTTCTTCAGGGGTTGTAAAATGGTCAGGGTTGGCGGAGAAAGTTTTCTTGAGGGAAACTGATAAATTATAATAATAATAAAAAAAAAATCTCTTTTGAGGAGGGAAAAACTACGCATCGTTTTATTATTTTACAATATCTTCCCTTTTGGGTATGTTTCTTGATTGAAACGTGAGGTTTTCTTTGGTGGTGGTGACGTGAGATCGTTTTGCATAAAGATGGTCAGTCCAAGTTGAGACGTGATTTATTCAACATGATGAGACACTCTTCAAAGCAATTCAGGATGATCGTTTTAGTGGTCAAGATGAGCAGCAATATATTTTGTTGAGCGTGGTGTAGTGGTATTTTTTTAACACAGTCATGGATTGGGGCATTGTGAGAATGTGTCTAGAAAATACAGAGTAAAGTGTTGAATACAAACTGTAATATGAAATGTACGGACCAGCAGGAAAATTTTCCTCATCATTTCCTCATGGTCGGTTTAGTAATCAAGAGTGCGATTTGAAATTGAAATTGTAGAAATTAAATGGTGTTAATGTTATTGTGAATGTGTAGGAGCGGGTGTCAGCAGGAGCGAGCCACGGTGGTTCGCTAGGTGCCATAGGAGCTGGAGGTGCAGCCTCTGGGTCCCCATTCGCGTCTTCAACCGCAACTACAAGGATGACGCCAACTTCCGCAGACTTTCAACCGCCATACTTTCCTCCACCTTTTCCTACAACTCAGCAGCAGATTGATTTCCACGCTGCGGCTCATTTAACGGTTGCTGCTGCTGCTGGGGGCGATCCGTACTCACAGCTAAACTCTATTCACCAACAGCACTATCAGGTAGACTATCCTCTTTTGCTCTTTTCAGCGTAATTAAAGTGTAGAGACTGGAGAAAAAAAAAACCACTGTTCACTCTACGTACAGGGTCATCAGTTGGCAGCCGCTGCAGCTGCAGCCGCATCCGTGGCTTCGTCTTCGGTAGTATCATCAAGTTCGTCTAACAACTCAGCGCGCTCGCCATCCTCCTCCCACCACCACAACTCGTCGTCAGCCAGCCACGAGTTGATCCGCACCCGGAACGATGACTTGCACCCAATGCACACAAACTTCTACGACACTTCATCCCACCACCGGCGATCAGCCCAAAACAACGGATCAATTTCCGACTACTCGACAATCCGTGGAGCGCGAGCATCAGATGGCCTAATCCCAGCGACTCACCACCACCATCACCACGTGCTGGTGCCGGATCAGGATTCCTCCGTGTTACTCCACCACCATAACGCTCTGTCTTCAATGGAGGACCACGGGTTGCAGGTTCGTTCTTATCATGCAAATCATGCTTCAGCAGCAGCCGCAGTTGCAGCCGCTGCTGCTGCAGGCGCCGCCGCGGTGTCTTCTTCTCTTCACTCCAATTCTTCTTCTTCTTCTGCCAACGCTGCTAATTCTGTTCGTCCTACTACTACGCTCTCGCCGTTCTTTATTCCGCAAATCATGGTAAACAGACAAGGGGGAGGGAGGGAATCAGATGCACACACTCGCTTTGTCCAACAACTTTTCTCGCTTAAAAATCAAAATGCTTTCCAAACGATCGCTTTCACTAACAACACTGCTTTTTCTTTTACAACTTATCCATACTACCACCCTATTCACAATAAAACAATAAAAAGGATATCTATATAAATTGCACCTCCACACACTTTATTATTCTGTCCTATGTATGCTTCGTATAAAGTCTGCATATTATGATTACGCTTTCCCAAAAACTCATCTTTGCTGTCCCGTTTTAATAACAATAATCTTGAATTGCCCATTATCCTGATTGTAAATGTATTTTACAGAATAACGTGGAAGAGAACGCATCGTACATCACGGCGGATATTCCTCTTTTGAAAAGTAAGTTTAACACGTTTGTCTTGTTGGATTTTCTTCTAGATTTAAGTTAAAGAGATAAAATGAGAAAATGCATGTATCACACAAGATTCCTCACCTAATTGGGGTTAATTCCAAAGTTGAGACTATATGCAAATTATTTGATTTATGTGGGCAATTATGTGTGTTCGGCTAGGGTGTATTATAGAGTCCTCATAGAATACAGCACTTTATTAATAAATAAAAAAAGTTTCAAATTGTTAACATTCCTCATCCTTTCGTATCTTGAAGAACGTATATTTTTGACAAGAAAAACACTTTTCTTATTATGCATTCCAATCGGGTTGTGTCAAAACTATTCAAAACATCTTTATTAAGATTGGCTTGTGTGTTACTCTATGGTCTGCCGTTTAGATAAGGGAATTTTTGATCATGAGTAGGATGCTTCATCTTTCCATATAATCCATACATGCACGGAGATTGATAAGGACTGTGTATCAGAGTCTATGCGTGTGTGTGTGTGGAGAGAGGAAATTGAATCCCGGGAAGAGAAACTCTGACTGAAAATGCATTTTTTTTTTATTTAACAATTGATATAAACGCGGATTGGCTTTTTTGAATGTTATTATGCCAAACAAACTAACAGAAAAAAAACTTATGCGACAGGGTACTTTTTAGCAACTTGACAAAGAGGTTGGATGATAAAGAGTTTGTTGCCTTATCTCTGTGCATTTTCTCGGGAGAGAAAAGGAGTGAAAGGACTGGATGGGTTAAAAATAGGGATCACATGAATACAACAATGGGTTGGGAAAGATTCTCTCTCTCTCATCCAGCTTTTTAGCAAGAAATATTCATAGAGAGAGAGAGAAAAAATCGGTGTCACACACACAAAAACCAGAGGAGAGACTTTGGAGAGAGAGGAGTGAACCGTTTATGCATGTAGTATTTTTTATGACAACTTCATCATCATAATAGTTTGTAATAATCAGTTTTGGAAGAGGGGAGGTTTACACAATGGAGACAACAACAAAACAGCAACACTTTTTCTTTCTCTGAGATATGCAAACTGTTTCAATGATGAAGCTTTTGTGTGTGTGTGGTCGTGTTACGAGAAATTGGTAGGTCTACTACATTATAAAGCATCATGGAGTGCAGTTTTTCTTTTTTTCCTGACCTATTGATCAGGTTATATATTCAAGTACGTGCTAATTTTCATTTTGGTAATAGTTACTCTCAAGTAACAACAATTAAAAAAAGGTAGTTTTCTTTCTGAAATTCTTTTATTAAGAATGTTCGGAGAGAACTTGATGGCCCAGCAGGAAATCAAATGGGCTACATGGCACAAAAAAAATGAGTCATTCACGTCATGACAGATGCGATTGTGGATTCTGCATTAAATACCATCACACCAGAGATAATCTTAGAGTCACTTTTCATTAAACTGACATGTTTTGATATCAA
>JAANSQ010003269.1:0-10378 GCA_036850885.1 Lepidocyrtinus dapeste
AAAAAAAAGAGAGTGAAGTGAGGAAGCAGGCAGCCATGAAAAAGGACGCTAAGGGCCCATATACTATGGCATAACCATAGCAAACACCACACCACAACTTGCCCGGACAACCAAATTTATCTTTCTCTCGCTTTCTCCCTCTCGCTCTTCTTCTTCTACTTCTTCTCTCTCTGTTTTGATGTGAAATAAATTGGAATGTCTATGGCTAAAGAAAAAATACCTCATTGGACTATCTATCCATCCATCCAAACCAGAAAAAATTGTGGTGAATACGGAGCACAAAGCAACGCCATGAAAAATGGGATATTTTTTCTCCACATCCATTTATGTTTTTCCCCTTGAGCTGAAGTAAAATATCTGATTCATTCATAATTATACCCAATGTAACTGAATGTAACTTAAATAGAGAATCTATTATATAGAATATTTATTGACCACTTTGTATCATTTTGTTCCGACGCTCCCGCATTTCGATTTCTAAATCATTTATTTCATCGCTCTAGGACGACATTGGATACATCCCGGGTGTCTTCAATGACTTTCCAATCAATATTTAGTTATACTAATGTAAAAACTCGTAAAGACTTCGCCGAATGTACTTTCTCTTTTGCATGCCATTTTTTCACGAGAATCCCACTTCCTCCTCTCGTATATATGTGTCTGTCTTATCACGGCGCTGAGAGCTCACACACCAGTTGTTGTTGTGAAAGGAGTGAGTGAGTGATTTGCATAAATTACCAATGAGTGCACCATGCCATTCACTTTTGTATATTATTTTCTTTGCAACCACTTGGAAGGGAATAGCCCTAATCGCCAGAAATATATATTGGTGGATATGGTATACTTTAAGGCCACCAGATTTACGTACATTTCCTTTCTCAAACAAGGAAGCAAAAGTCGACATTAAAATGTAAAAAAAGACATTCACCACTCTACTATCACTTTTCTCTTTTACCTTAAATTATTTTACACAGTAAGAGAATCGAAAGCAGTTTTTAAGGAAAACTCCAATATGTAAACTGAAGGAAAGCTACAGATAAAAAGCAATAATAACAACGTAACGACTAATAAGAAATGTCTGAGCAGTGGGAAAGTAGAAGAAAAGGGATGATGACGCAATGGGCAGATACAAATTGCACTGATTTCCCACCTCCATTAAAAATACATTGAGAAATATAAATTTTTTCCATGTCCCTCATTTCGTAGTATACGTAAACTACATCGTACTCGGTCCCCATGAGGGAGAGACAAAAGAAAAGAAATAGTGAAAGTAGATGGTTAGGCAGAGGCAAAGTAACTGAGGGAAAGAGAGGAAAAAATTCTCGTAAATGATAATCCTTTTTCTTTTACATTTTTCTCCTTTTCTCTCTTTTCCTTTGTTTATTTTCCCCTTCAAACAAGCGAGTGTGAGTCAGAGAGCCGAGGCGAGAATACTTTCAGCATCATTCAAGGTATTTTTTCATAACATTACAGTCTTAGAAAATTGAGTGGTTAGAAGTGTACGGCTTTTGTTGTACCAACATTTGCTCTAACACCTTTAGCTCATCATCACCTAAATACCGTCGTTATGCCTTGGTGGTACAAAATGCTCTTGCAAAACCTTCTCTAGGAAATTTTAAAAAAAACAGATAGAGAACTGAAAATGTGTTACGTCGAGGTAAATATCATTACATAAATTAGTTGACAGATCAGCATAGAATTTGGAATGGACTAATTGGTGCCATAGAAATTACAGGAAATATCCATGACAAAGTAACATTACGAGACAAGGGATTCTATTTTTTTTAAAGATCTCACCTGACCAGTTTCTCCGTTTCTTACCAGAGAGGATTCTAAGCTAGATTTCACAATAATTATTGCAATTTATGGAAAGTTTTCGTTTTATCTAGAAACTAAAAGTTTATTTAGTCTATAACTTTGAATTCGATTCATAAAAAATGCTAAAAATGCTTTAGGTTTGACAGCTCAGAATCAAATCAAAATGTACAATTATTTTTTGGATCAAAATGGGCTCGTGACTTCCGTGATGGAATGATGTCTCCATTGAGTCGTTTTTCATATTGGTCACGTTCGTTATTCTAGGAAACGCTCATTTCTTTCTTGCAATTACATACCCTTCCTTTCATAAGTATTTGGAACAGATATAGAGTTACCAAGTGCATTACTTAAATGCTGCTAGTGTATGGCGAAATGATGGTAATTTTTTCAATGATATATCCAACCAAACTGGGAGATATAATAGAGTTAAAGGGATCAAGAAGTATTAAAGAGAAATTGAAAATGTCGTATATGCAAAATACATGTAAGTTTACTTACTTACACACACTCATACGCTCACCCTCCTAAATTTACTTTCCATTACATTAGAAAATACCATTATTGAAGTAAAGCGTGATATTTGATATTTCATATCATACTTTGTTATAAAAACTAGCTGAAATTGAAATCCCTTTGAAAATAGTGGTGGTAAAGGTGATAGCTGCGTTGCCGTCCGTAATGCTGATGATGACTGTTAGGCTACACAAGAAGACTTTTCTCGGTCCGTTCAAGCCCTATTGCTTTGAAATATAAGTACTACGAAACTACTTATATCCCATATTGTAAGAAAAAGCTACCCCTTCTTGTCATTTGTCCCGGACGACAAAACAAACTCTTCCAATTTATTTTCTCCACACATGCTCGCCTCACGCATGCATTCACATGTTAACATTATATGCTTTCCCCAGAATCTCCCCCTCAACAAAAAAGCGTAATGAAATGACACCGCATTTCCTAAAAGCACTTTCGTATCATCATCATCATCAAAATTCAAGCGAGCGAGGTTGCAAGTCACACATGTGCGATTTCGGGTGGACTATGGAAAATTTAATGGAATCTTATTTGTATCCTATTATAGTCCTTTTAGTCTGTTTTTCTCTGTATCTTTAGTATGGAAAAAAGGGACCCAAATATGGCGAGACACGTATGTCCCACGTGTGTAGTGCTGACACTTGCTTCGGAATAATAGGGGATGGGAAACCATCTCAATTTTTTAATTTTCCCCTAGCATCAATCCACTACTCCTAGCTTATATTTTATTACAGTGTTTGCTTCAAAGGCATTATCGTTGCATTATCCTAGCAGAAAAATGTTGCATCGCTGAGCAGACTAATGACATTTTATGTGGGCATAAATTGAATTGAATCGCATCAGAAAATGTAATGGTGCAACTGCACTTTATAATCTTCAAACAAATTTCTTAAGAATTGAACTGAGTCAGAAAGGAAACGACCTCTGTGATAATCGGAACGTGTCATTTTTTCATTTGTAATCCATTTCGAATACACTTAAATAATTGAATGTACTTATGTACTGCAAAGGTCCTTTGAACCGCAAATAAACTGAAAATAGAATCATCAGAAATCATGAAAATTCGCCTTTGGATGGGAGTTAATGTATAAAAATCTTGATTGTCCCAAGAAGAAATTAAAAATCATCGAGGTAACAAGAAAATCAAATTAGCTCCAGCCTACTATGAACGTTGAATGCATTTTCCCTTACTTAGTTGGAGACGTAATTAGTCCATATTTTATACATAAAAGGTGAATCAAGTTAGCAAAGTCTGACGCAAGTTGGCTGAAGAATTAGACTAACTAAGGACAAAATGAGGTTAAATTTGGGGTTCATCAAATATTCTTAAGGTATGAGAAGCAGTTTAAGTTCATGTCTACGAGTATAATATTAAATGAACAAAGTCTAAATGCCGACGATGGATCAGCTTGTTGCGGTGGCATAATAATCAGAGGAAAGGTAGGTAACTAGTGTGGGCGCTTGATGGAAGGTGGCGTAATGTGTACTGGGAACTAGCCTACATACTTTGTGAACAAATAATGCAGAAGCAATGCTCATTTTATTTAGTCCTGCAAAAAATATTGAACTAATGATAAGTTTAATGCAATGAAGTGGTGATATTAATGCTCCCGAGACAATAATTCGGAAAGTTTCTTGGTATTTGCTATAAGATCACTAGATATAGACATGAACTGCTATGTACAGGAAAAATGTGCCTGTGGTCGACGAACAATGCCAAAAAAAATTGCTCACAAGATGTTCATGAAAAGATACAACACCATAATAATGAAGCCGAAGGTATAACTATATTCTTTTTTGTCATTAAATCCGTTTATTTGATAACCACAATGAAGTTCCAAAACAATTATTTTATTAGACATTATTGTTTGGTTTCCTTTTTCTTAGATTATATAGCCATCCAACTAATTTAAAATCGTACAATTTTTACGGTATAACTATATACAATCACTATAAACTACATTATCATTTTCTGCGTCTAATTTTACAATATTAAGTTAATACTTACTTATCATTACACACACACAATGTGGTTTGTCCTTTGAACTAAATATTAACTTTAGAAATTGTATTAGAACTTATTACTTAGTAAATTAAAATAATTGTTTACACGTTATTATTAAGCTTAGTTGCGTTTCTCGTCTCAATTTAGCCCGAAATTATAGCGATTATAGCTAGCGATAATTATATTTAAATTCTTTCAGATTTCCGAATAAATCATGTGAACAACACCATAAATTTCGATTCTACGCCATTAAATTTTAACGTGCTCCTATTTGAACACTCCTTTCCATATGATAGATTTAATTAGTCATCCATTTTAATACAATAAGTAACACAATGAATATTTACCCATCCAATTCCAAGTTCTAATTTTGTGTCAATGTACTTACTTTAGTAGACTGGTTTTCAAAAAAAACCATGGTGCATTTGCATAAAAAAATGAAAATTTCTAATTACACGTAATGCTACTCAATAGTACAGTTATGATAAACACAGTGCGACAGAAAAAGTGAAAAAGTATATGATATTCGCATAAAATAAATAGCAAACATAAAGGAAGTCTTCACTTTCTTTTCGCAAACATTCAAGTAGGTAAGCTGGGAACTAGACTGATGCACTTCACTGTTACGTTTTGTAGCCGAAATTTTAGAGAGAGGAAAAGTGTGAGAGATAAATAAAAAGGAAAAAATATAATTAATCTTCACGGTACAACACGCATTAAGATGAATTCTTAGGTTTGTGTATATATTTACAGAAAAATAGTACAAAAAAATTTCAGTTGGTACTCATCTCACCGTTGTATTCACTACCCTACCCTAGGCCTAAAATCTTATCAAATACTTCTGTACGTTTAGATTGTATTAAAACTTTTTAAATAAAATCTCACATCTACTTTCTTGTAATGTGTGTGTTGTTTGCGATAATAAAATATACAAGTAAACCTATACGGCGGAAATAAAAATTATAAATAACTTTACAAAAGCTATGCACAATATGAAATTGCGTGCTACAAGTCAATGCTTATTTACACAGTAAAATTAACACTAGCAATAGTACCGGATTTGATTACCATAATTCACCGAAAAAAAAACTTTTGACGACACGAAGCCTCAAAGGATTCAAATTTCGTAGACGAGTGCAAATTATATAAATATATACGTATTTTACATCATTTTGTATTTGATAGTCATCCATCCCGTAAACAAATGATCGAAATGGCCACGCAGGAAAATTAGATGAAACCATTGCTATGAGACAGAACCAACACTAACTCCATGATCTTCATGATTATCCATAATGGTCAAAATTCCATTTTAATGGAAGTAAAAGTACATGATTAAGTACTCGAATGAAATTGGACTTTGGATTATTTCACAGCTCCTACCTTACTGGTGCAGGACCTAACTAAAATTCTCTTAATCCCACTTATTTTGTAGTTGTAGAATATTACTTCTTAAAAATATAATCATCGGTTCCTAATTCGAAAGATTTGTACACGAGGAAATGATAAAAAAATGTCTCATTTTATTACTACTAAAGTTTAACCTTTTCAGACAACGGAAATCTAATCATTGATCACCATCACTTCGACAAAGAAGTTCGAGAGAGTTATTCTAGATCAAGTAATATGCATCGTATAGAACGATATGGTCTCGAGAAAATAAGTAACTCATTGACAGACTCCCTTTGCACGTACAACTTTTCACAAGACAAGCTCCATACTACGAGCATGCAAAAATATGTAATACCGGGGCAAAACCTTACAATGCAACCTTACATTTTATCATAAATATGTTCCTGGAACTAAATATTTTGAATGGAAACTATCCTACGAAAGCTATATTTCATGTGATATCATAGATTTCCTCCTAAACGTAACATTTTCTCAGCTTAATTAAGCTATTTCTACTTTATTATATGCAAGTGTTTCTAAAATTTTATGTAATCAACCATTTACTCCAACTTTCTTCTATTTTTTGGTAAGAAAAACCCTGTGTATTCTCTCCATCTCATTTTCTCTCATCTCTCAAACCTTTACACATATCATACAGACATAATCTACTCATACGGATTTTCGAAATTGATACAGAAATATTCTAGTAGTTTTTCTTTGTGAAAGTGTTTTTCCATGAAAGTATGCAAGTATCTCCCATTTCATTTCCCAGATTACAGCTAAGCCCTAGTCCTAACTTTCTTTAGTTTATGACCAGTTTTACAGGTTTGAAGGAACATAGGTGTATGTAGATCGTAGTAGTCGTTCTATCACTTGAATCCCTTTATGTTATATACACTCCTAATCAAGTACAAATATCTAAGATGCATAATTTACTATGAATAGCATGTGCTAACCTTGTCTAAAACTAAATCTTTCAAATTTACTACACATTTCGTAAGACAAACTAGAGTTACATTGTATTTATTGTTCACCGGGTCGCCTTTTCTACCAAAATTCTCAAGAATTAAAGGTGCATGCAACTGGTGAGTCCTAGCTAATATGTATATAGTTGGTATGACTATAAAATACACCAGTGTGGTAGATATTAGACATATTTTTGTGCTTCAGATAACTATCATTTCAGAAAAGTTATCGTTGAACAATAATACGCATTTTTAATAAATATTCAATCAACATGGGGCTTTGGAAATCTTTTGAAATCATTGGGAAGACGTGGTTTATTTTATTATGTACACATTTATGAGGCTGATGAAAGTAAGATTTAATGTTACTTTATAAACAAGAACGTAAATGAACGCAGGAGGAATCATATTCAGTATTTTCCCTTCAGTATTTAGTTGCCTTCGAGTGAGATATAAAATTCGATTTTTTTTGGTAGACTAGCAGCTAATGTTCATCGTGTTTACCCCTGATGAAAAACACTTTTAGTAAAAATGGCTCTCGTTATGATGTTTTTTTTGTAGGGAGTGGTTTAGGCCGCAGATGAAATTTAAATAATTATCAATTAAAATTTAGCGTGGAAAAAATGTTAAAAAATACCAGCTGAAGGCGGTGTTAAGATTGGCCGAAAATGAGGATGCGGCGGCAGTAAATGATGAGAATGCAGACCCTGTAGTCCAGAATTGGGTGATAAAGTGGAAGAAATCAGGGGAGGAAGGACTGACGACTTTTGCGGTTGAGGGGATGGCGACATATTAGATGGAGAAACGTGTTGTAAAGATACTAGCGAGGGAGCGCCTGGTAGTGGAGGTGGAAGATGGGGTATCAAGGGAGCCCCCGCCCCCCATGGCAACAGTCAAGTTGCCTCCTTCGAGTTGGATTCTTCACTGTGATCCATAAAAGAAGGTGTAGAACCAAGCTCAAGTTTAACCGATGCAGCTACGGCCGCGGCAGCTAAATTGTTTTGGTTCACAACACACTTTCTCATGTGCTTTTCCAATGTGGATGGGACGGAGAAAGGCATGTCACAAAAGCGGCAACGATATACGTCTTTACCTAATCGTCCGTGAGTTTTCATGTGACGCGTGAGCTTGGAACTCTGATTGATAAAGTAAGAACAAAAAATATACAAATTATAGAAGCGTGTGTTTGAAAGTAAAAGAAACATGATTGAGATGTTAATAACTTGTGAATTCGTCTTACCTGAGCGCACGCATAACTACACAATTCGCATTTGTACGGTTTCTCTCCAGTATGAGATCTCCGATGAACAGTCAAGTTACTACAGTTCTTAAAAACCTTTCCACAATATTCGCAAGTATCATTTCTCTTTCCCTCTTTTTTGAAGGTTGCGATTGGGCCACTTCCGTCCGTTTGACGGTCACTTCCACCAGAATTACTAGCACTAGATGCTCTTCCTCTTTCACTCAATTTGTATCGAGTAGTTTTTTCTGGTCTCTCAGCACTGTTTCCATTGTTTATGCCATGCGGATTTCCGAGAATGGGATTACCTTGTCCTGCGTTTTCCATGGCAACGGCAGCTGCAGCAGCAGCCGCGGAGCCGTGATTAAGAAAGTTGAGGGGATCGCCCCGTTGAAGCCATAACCCAGCGGCATGTAGTCCTTCATATGAATCCATTTTTAATCTTTTCTCCAGGTTTGTCTCAAATGGAAACAAAGGAGGTGGAGGGTGAGCACCATTTACTGCGGCAGCGGCAGCAGCAGCAGCAGCCACAGGATTGAGCATATCAAAGGGTCCCGGTATTCCTACTGGAGGGCTGCTAGGGCTGGAGCCATTATTTATGGATGCCGGAGTTATTCCACCGGAACGGTCCCCACGACCTTCACAATTTCCAGAACTTTCCCGTCCATTCCCCTTTACAAGTTTGCTGTAAAGCTGGGATTCCTTCAGAGCTTGTCTGTATGCTTCACTGTATTGTGCAATGTTGTTTAAACCAAATCGGTCGATTAGTTCACCAACTAGACTGTTGGAGTGACTCATTAGTTGATGATGTTGCTGAAGTTGCTTGTTGCTCATGGACGAGTCCTTCGGACGCGTTAAATCTTCCGGTTCGTTGTTTCCACCATTATTATTGTTTATATTGTTCTTCATTCCGTTTCCAGGAAGATTCTGTTTACGTCTTTTCACTTCAGGCTCTGACGCTACCATTTCTCCATCATCAGACTCTAAAAAGTCGTCATAGTTATCATCTTCCATTGATGAATCGTCATCTTTCTCATCTTCAGTTTCTTTGTCCCGTCCTCGTTTCTCTGAAGAGCTGGAAGGGCTAGACAACATTGTTCTCTTCTTGTTCATCGCGGAACTTGAACGCGACTGCGGAGATTTTGACCGATTATCAGATTCATCTCTTTGCGCTTTCTCTAAACGGGAACCATCAGGACTGTTTCGCTCTCTGCTCTCATCATGGCTGGCTCGATGTTCAGCATTGCCCGAAGACAAATTAAGCGATTCCTCTTGCTCCATATCATCATCTATCACCTCGTCGGAGGAACCAGATTTGTTTAATTTGGAGCTCGAAGGTTCTTCTTCGCTTTCATCAATTTTGCTTCTGTTGTTGCTAGCCTCAGAAGAGTTCATTTCAGTAGTTGGGAGCGACGTTGAGCCACTGCTACTGCTACTTTGGTTATGCTGTCCTGCATCAGAATCAGATTTTGTTGCGTTACTTGCATCAAATAGGAGCAATTCATGATGAGTTGACGAACTGGACGAAGTCGGTCCTGAACATGTTGTAGCTCCTCCACCTGAGCCAATGCTTGATCCAATGCCAGAAGTTGGTGGAGTTGGAGTGCTGCTACCACGGACTACTCCATGGGGGCTATTGCAAGCACTAGCATCTAAAGCCAGGGGGAAACTCGAGCTGGGATCATCATGTGGAAGATGATGCTTCACTGAAGCCATAAAAGCAGCAGCTGGAGATCCAGCCAATCCTCCTATACCTCCAAAACTCATGGATGCGAGGAGATTTTCGTCCATTTCTGGAAGTGGGCCATGTTGGGAAATAAGGTGACGACGAAGTCTTAAATGTGAAGTGAAAGCTTGCCTGCAATGAGGGCATGAATGTGGGGGATCTTTCTCATGAGTGCGAAGATGTGCGGCAAGTGTGCTATCAAAGCGGAATTTCTTGCCGCAAACGTGGCATCTTTTTCCTTTACCTATTGAGTTGAAGCAAGCAAAGAAAAATGCAAAAACTTAAAAATTCAATACGATTTACATTTCTGTGTGGCGCCAAAAAAAAAAACAAATAAAAAACAAAGTGCTGCTGAAATGAACAAATTCAAACTTACCGTCTTCCGGAGATAAAGGAGAAGGTGGGGTCATCACTGGCTTCCTTGAGAATCCGGGTGACAAAGGTGATGGGCTTGCACTGGTTGTGCCACCACCGGCCAACTGTTTTAACTTTTGAGAGTAAAAGTCCAAAGGTTCAGTCAAAGCTCCAGGGGTTGCTCCACCCGGATGGCGGATGGAGGCTACAGCTGCGGCTGCTGCTGCAGCTAGATCCATAGCCCTTGCATCAAAGGGAAGGGAGCTCGGGAGGCCAGGAAGTCCACTTGAAGCAGAAGATGGCCGAAAGTCACTGTGCAGAAAAAGTTCATGATGAGGATGATGTAA
>JAANSQ010003270.1:0-10378 GCA_036850885.1 Lepidocyrtinus dapeste
GGTAGATTGTAGAGAGAAAAATAATTTAGTATTGCTGTGATAATACCCAAGTTGTTCTGTTTCCGTCGTTTAATCATCATCATGAGGTAGACTATATTATACTACGTCTGTTATCAAGCGTACTTATCTTTTACCGATAACCCAGAATTCATTTTAGCAGGATTGATAGTAATGAGATTGTAGAAACGATGAGTGATGGACTGGCTAAAGATTTTCAGAGTTTGGGGCGATTTGAAACATTTGTTCGCAGGGAATATGTTATTAGTTTCCTAGAGATTGCAGATAATGGTAAGGATGATAATGATAAATATGATAATACTTTATCTAGTTATCCTCCAATATAGAAATAACATGCAATGCTATACATTTTAGGTAAGTTTTAATTTTTAGGTACATAAGATAAGCCTTTACTGCACTCTTTTTAACATGATTCTCTTTTTTTTATAATCATCATCTACTTAATAATAATATCATTAAATTAAACAAAACAGTAGTGCATACGTATAATTTTTCGGTTTTCTGTTACAGTGATTGCAAAAAGATGATTTTCTCAGACACCTCTGTTCAAAAAGAAGGCATCAAACAAACACCAAATTGTATTGTAGGAAGTTAAAGAGTACAAAATGATTTTCTGTAGAAAATAACTAGAAATCAGGTGAACTCTTTAGTTAAATTTCATACAAAACCCTAAAGAAAAAGAATAATAGCAAACTTTTATTTACAAAATAGATAATGCGCACACGTATATACTTAATATTTAATGTCTACTTTTAAGCTGCTTGAATTGTTTTTTTTCCTGTCCAAACTAAATAAACAAGTTAACAAATTGTACAAAGACTACAATAATTAAACTAAATGTTTCCCTATATGCAAAATTAAACTAAGTTACGTTTCTTAAATTATATGTATAAACAAAATACTAAAGAATAAGATTAATTATGCTTAAATTAACTTAATATTAGGCAAATTAAATTTTTTGAAAATTGATTTAAAGAATCGATTGTATTTTTTGTAGTGTTTTTTTATAAAAATTTTCTGTACTTTTCTTGGCATTGTCTCCGATTTTCGCTGTAATGATGTAATAAAAGTCAAATTTGAAATTTTAGATTTTAAACTTTTTTTTATATCATTTTCATCTTAACCATTGCACGATTATCAGAATCAGAAGGGAGCTGAGCATTTTTCTGCATGGAAAATGAGGCAATATTTTTTTGGAGTAATCTCTATCGAGTGTTCATTCATAGCCACAGAATTGAATAGCAAAGAAGAATCTTAAGTTCAGTTTCTTTGTGCCAGGAAAAGAAGCGGAGCGATGAGCGCGTGACGTCTTGTTACATTAGTTTCCGAAGTAAATAATACATTGGTTTTTTGTTATGTTATGGCTTTCCAACAAAAAAAAATTGTTGTAGAGGGTGCTCTTTTCTCGTCCCACTGGAATAGGTTACACACAGTCCTCCAACGACATCAGCAGCGGATTTACGTATTCAAACCCTTCAAACTCGGATTGATCTATTTTTTCGATTACTTTCCTGTGAAATTTAATAAACAAAGTGTTAAGATTACTGCTGCACTTACAATGTTGATTATTATAAATTACTTTGATAAACTTACGGGTCGTCTGGGGTAAGCTGTACTGGCTCTGAAGTAAACTGAGGATCAAAATGATCCAAGTCTCGATCAGACTCTAGTCTTGGCTTAAATGGGGGAGAAATCTGTTTCTTCTCGAGCTGTAAGAAATTAAATCAATATTGAATTCTACAAGTAATTGTAGCCTAACAATATATATGAAATATGAAAACAAAATTAAATATTTACCAAGTCCCATTCTATGCTCTTGAAAAACGGATGATGGACAATATCCATAAAACCAGTTTCTGGGTGACAACCAAGTCGATCTGCAGGGTTCTTGTTAAGGAAACCTTTCAGCACAGAGGCAGCCTTCACAGACAATGATCTAGGTATCCTAATTGTTTTTTCGAGAATCACTGAAACAAACGTAAGGAAGCAATTTAAATGCATTCTGCTCAACAAAACTTAGAAATGACCTTCCTTAGCATTCTTTAGTGCTTACCTTGGAAGAGATAATCTTCCGAATTCAAATCAGGATTTTCAGAAGTGCCAAAAATATCAAAAGGACTCCTTCCTGCTAGCATTTCATAAAGCAGCACACCCAACGCCCACCAGTCCACCGAGAAAGAGTATTCCTCTCCTCTTAAGATTTCTGGTGCGATGTAATTTGGCGTTCCGCAAAAAGTTGATGTCGTGTCTCCCGGTCGAATACCTTCCTTGCACATGCCGTAATCTGTGAGTTTGATGTGTCCTTCGTGATCCAAGAGGACATTGTCCAATTTCAAATCTCGATAGATGATTCCTAAAATAACATAGTTTAAGATTAAGTTGATGACAAAATTCATAACTTCTAAATTTCGCAAATCTTAACTTTTCATAATATTACCTTTGCAGTGCAAGAAATTAAGCGCTACGCTAATCTCAGCTGCATAGAATCTAGCATGTTCCTCGGGTAATCGCCTCTGTCGCTGCATGTGGAACATAAGATCACCTCCACGTACAAACTCAATCACGAAGAAAAGTCGGCTAGGTGTCTGAAAGCATGAATGAAGGCCCACAAGAAATGGATGATTTGATGCCTGTTCGAAAACATGCTTTTCCGTCTGCACCCAGTCAATATCCTACATAAATCCAGAAAAAAAAATCATAAATTATTTTTTTCTCTTCCTAATCCTACACAATCTACAAGAGGATTTGAATGATTTGGATTTCGACATGTCATCTCATCTAAAAATATACATTAATATTTACATATATTTTTAAAAGAATGTAATGTTCTACCTCATCATCCGTCACGAGTGCCTTCTTGATCACTTTCATAGCATAAACTCGACTTGTCTTCTTTAGCTCAACCATAAGTACTTTGGCATAGCTGCCGCGTCCAATAACACGGATTAACTCAAAGTCATTTAAGCAATACTGGCGCTGACTACCTGGCTCCAATGACTCATCTGGCTTGCTATTCTCCTCCACTGGGAATGTATCAGAAACAGACCTGGGCATACCGAGACCCCCTGGCAAATCCGAGTCTGGGGATCCCTTCGTGATCACTGAAAAATAAAATTCGCAAAATAACATGGCGCTCCACACAACGTTCGATGACTAACGAATAAACCCAAAAAGAAAAAAAATCACAGCCTGGAATTTCATTCAAGAGCACAAACACACAACAAAATCCACACCACAATCCAGCCACTTTCGCGTGTAATATGGTCTGTATGTGGTTTCCCTTCTACTCAGAATCAGAATGAAGGTCAAAGTCCAGGAGAATTTCCAGGATTTCTTTTGCGTGCTCTTTTTAAGTAATTTGTTGTTTATACTCTTTATTATCACTAGTAATTAAAAGAAAAAGTGGTAATAATTATTTGGTCACTCACATTTATAACTTCCACTGTTGATTCCCCCACTATCACCATTTTGTCTACTGCCCGCTGACCTATGACTACTACTACTCCTGTCATGATGTGAATGATGATGTTGTTGATGGTGATGATGCTGATTAAGACGGTGTGAATGTTGCCCTTGACCCTCCTCAATGTACATGGATGACTCGGCAGAGTTGCCTTGATGAGAGGAAGTAGAAGATGTTGACAGGAGGGTGGCACTCGCATCATTTGTACACTGGAGCCGCACCAGTTTGTGACACTTTTTATGGACCAGCAGCTTGCACTGCGTGCACTTGAAACCCTGCCGTCCTAAGCCCCATATCCGGTCATTGCAGTAGGCACAAAAGGCTCTCTAATTAAAACCCAACCCAAATTAACGTTTCTTTCCGCAAATTAACACTACCAACTCCAAATACTTAAGAATTTAAGATGGTCCAACAATAAGACAAACAATGTCATTATCTCAAAAAGATTCTATATTTTTAGTCTCGCTCCAAAAACTTTTTATTATCCTCTAAACCTCCTCCAAGAAAAGTCAAACAACTCTTTCACTCCATTACAGAACCTAATCACTGCTGCTCTTTTATACTTTTGTCCTTGCCAAAACTCGAGCACTCACTGAAAGCTCCTGTCTTGCTCTCAATTTCAAATCAAACTTGCTTTATATTTTTTCAATGCATCTCATTTCAAAAGATGCATACATTAAATCGTAAAATGCAATATTACGTCTTGATTTTTTCCTCTCTCTCAAGTCAGAGTCACTCAGTCTCAATACACTCCACTATTTATAAATACACCTCGTCTCATCATCATCAGCTCCCTTTTCTTCACACTTCACCCACAACCACAGAAAACCCGCGACCCTCTTTTTCCTTCTCCAACAAAAATAAATATGACTACGATTTTCCGAACAGTTCAAGAAGAAATGCTAAAGAATACAGAGAGAATGTAAGGGGGAGACAAAGTTTCATGAGACCCACATCCAGAAGAAGAAAAAAAATCACATAAAACTCGTACAACCAAACAACGCGAGTGTGAGCTTAAACTTGAGTGTGCATTGACTCGAATCTTCAAATACAATTCCACAGACTACAGACTACACGCTGTTTCTGTCCCATTATCAAGTTTAATTGGAAACAAGAAATCTCTACTTCCACCACAAACTACAACTGGTACTTTCTTTACAAGAGCTTTTTCCTTCCGTCTAAATCCTTTCAGTTCCGAGTTCCAGTGTACCAGTTTAGGTCATATTACATACTATTGTACTCCTCATTTAATACGATTTTTATGCTAAACAACATATTCCAATTATTACAGCTTGCACTTGATATCCTATCAAGACCGACACGAGTTGAATGCACATCTAATTTCAAGTGCAAATTCTTTCTTATGTCATGCTATTTTCACCACATTTTTCCTGTGGTTTCCTCATTTCCACAAAAACCAATCCGGCAATGGAGCAACGTGAAGTGATACTAATAGTAATACCAGAACGTAAGAACGTCAGAACCTTCCACATCCAAATTACGTTACGTTCGGTCAAGTCCAAATCTTATTAGGCTTCAAAGCTCTTTATCAGGGATATATGGACTAGGCATACATCTTCCTATTTGTTTTCCAAGATTCACAGTCACGTCCGTCACACGAAGTTTGCAACCAAACCAAACCCTAAGAGCCAAGACACAAGTTTCAAGAGATGAGACTTACAGAAAAATTAAACGCAGTACAAAAACACAAACACAGGGAAAATCTTCTTGAACGAACAGACTTTAAAAAAGTGTAAAACAGAAGGAGTATTTCTTCTTCCTTTTTTATCTCCTTTTCTTGTTTATGTTCTGCCTTGATCGAAAAATATGATGATGAAGAAAGAGGATAGGCTAACTATCAACTAAGTCGAAGAAAAATATAAAACAAGATGAAAACTTCCAAGATAATGGTGGTGACGAGAGAGTTGCACGATATTATCTAGTGTATATTTAGGCGCGCTTATTATCTCAACCAATGACAGATATCATTTCAAAACACTTGGAAAAGCCAACAAAAAACTTAAAAGAAACAGAGACTATAACATGACGCCCAGTAGTGCTGGTTGTGTGGGATATGGCAAAGCAATTAAAAGATTTTGACTCGTCAGGAGACTCTTGACAGAGATATGTTTGGACTCGCTTCGAAGAAAATGATCATCATGACATTTTTCTCCGTTAGTCACTCCAAGAAACACTCGAGATAGAGTTGAGATCCTATCCAAACACTTTCCAGTTGGAACGGATTACTTTCAAGGATTACACCACACAACTGTATTCATATTTTTCTGTCTGTTTTCCCTTCTAAAGTGTCAATTGAAGGTATAAGTATATAAAGAACCAGAGGTGGAAAATGTTGCACAGATAAACACCTATATTTCCGGGTTTTCAGAAATATTTCCGGAAATGATTTTTAAAATTTCCCTACATGAACTATATTACAGAATCGTTTACGATTATTTTCCTTCCAGTCCAAAAATACCTACTAGTTTCACTAGTTCTGAGTAAATACAATCGAGATAAAAAATATTACAAAATATCTGGAGGTATTTCAACACGCTTTACATGACACATAATATATTTAAAACGTGTAAAAAGTGAGGATCAAGTACTTTCAAGCGACACGAAAAAACGACGTAAGGAATTTAGAGAATGTATCTCCTACCCAGTATTCCCCAGTTAAGCTGGTTTGTAAAAAGGTTTGTAGTTTGTAGCTTGGCTTCCTATGTCTTCATCTACCGACTAAAAGACAATTTTTTTTCTCCTTCCGGCATATGAGGAAAGAAAAATGGAATGCACGCGTGAAATCTTATACTATCTTTCCCACTTGGAAAATCATGCATGCAACCGAGGGGCAAAATAGGTAACATTTTTTGTTGGGTGGAGGAAGCAAAGAAATGCACGTTGTTTTTATAATCATACTATTCCATGAAGTAGAGGACATTACAATACATACATTTTAAGTAGACAATAGAAAGTCAATGCACTTCATTTCCCCGTCTCACACTGGAGCATAAGAATGGAAGTTTAGCCTGCTCAAAAAAAATTGTTTCATGTTACACTTGGCTTCGGCTCACTTGGCTTTGCCAATATTACATTTCACGGGAAACGACTATAGTAAGCGAGAAGACACTTTACGTTATGAACGATCCGAGAGAGAGGAAAAAAAGTTATTTTCTGGAGGAAAAATTGCACTACTTTATATTCACATGGACCAAAGGTATAAGATCCAAACTGCAGCGGGCTTGATGATCTTTAATGTATTCTACTAGGTAATAAAGATATAATGTAGTTTGCTTAAAGAGTATCTATCAACTTACCCGGTTAAACCTCTTGGCTTGAAAGATATGCCCATTAACGCGGTACAGCTTTCTCCATCTTCGAGCTCCTCGTCGGTATATACTCCCTACGGATACAGTAAAAAGCATATAGAATAACCAACGAACTAGAAACAAATCAGGTTAGCAGCGGCAGTGTATTCTTGCGAAAAAATAGACTTTGAGGAATAATAATTTTTGCAAAATTTTGAAGAATTGAGTCATGTTTCACATTTCATGCCACAACAAGAGTGCATTATTTCTTAAAATAATGGGGTTTAGGTGAAAGTGAAAATTCATCTTGTTCAAGAGGGAAAACTAAAATTTACGACGTAATGTTTGCACATGAATAAATTCCATAAGTTGACCGGACCTATGCTTTAGTAAATTTTTAACGTTACAAGGATCTTTTTTTTGAAACAGAGTATTCCAAAAATTTTCATCTTTACGCGAGCTTACAATTTTAATCAAACGCAAACATGAGAGATAACAATTTGGCAAGATCTTAACTTGACTAACAGTATCAATGAGACAAATTAAAATTCGCGCTAGCTTATCTAAAACTCATCTGTTTGGGATTCAAATAAGGGAAATTAAGCTTTTTAGTATGTTAACTAAGTCACTTACGGTCTTCTCCTTGACAAGGCATTCCTGGTACGGCAGGCACATTAGGAAATACTGTAAGAGTGAAAAGAATACGAAAAACATTAAAATTAAATCATCTTATCCACTCCGAAACATATGTATGAACAATATTAACTACAACGTTTGAATTCCGTGGTTTTAGCCAGTCTGCTTGTCTCTTCATATTTCAATTTCAAATAAATTACCTTTTCGAAGACTTTCCAAAGTCAAGAAAAACATTTTATCGTGATCAAGCCGATCAAGGTCAATCAATTTATTTATGTAATACTTTTCCATTTCGATTGAGTCTATCTCATCACAGCAGTGTAATTTAGGCACAATACTAACAATACCATTTCTCTTCTTAATGAACACAATTCAGTTAAATTACCTTTATCTGATGACTGGTCACAGCTTAAAAAGCGTCCTTTAGATAATAAAGTAATGCTCAAAAGCTTCCATTTCCACGCCATATTTTTTCTACGCAATTTACTTCAAACGCTACAACNTCTACGCAATTTACTTCAAACGCTACAACGTCTCGTTCTCTGCAGCTTCCGCTCAACTCGCTAACAACTCTGATTCGAGAGTGTCTATATTGTATCGTATTATCGATATATTATCCCAAATTGAATTTCAGTCACAACTGCGTCCCCCAGTTTTCACAGACTACACACACGTGTCTAAATTACACTTAATTCCTATTTCGCCGAAATTTCGTAGTCTCCGTCCTTGTTTTTAATTAAGCAGTTTACTGTGAAAATGCGCATTTTTAGTAGTTGCACAGTTTTCTTCCGGAACGAGCCTTTCACAACGCTTCAATCCACAACTGGAATGAATGCTGAATTTTCTGGGTGATGATGATGCCCAATGTTTTACTTTCGCTTAACGGGCTTTATCACTTGCTCGTTTAGGCAGCTGCTTTAATATTTTTCCCTTGAATTCACCCGCATCCACTTTAGACCTTCTTTTCTCTCACTACCTAAACTATCTAATAACACTAAAAAACTCTACCAACATAATTTTTTTTGGCAAGTTAGCAAAAACTATATAGTCTCGATGTATTTTACCATAAGCAGAAAAATTCTGTGTTCTCCAAACAGACGCTTTTGACAATGAGCGCGACCTTCGTTCCGGAATCTTTTCAATTTTCTCACAAAACAATTTTTTTAGATGAAAAATTTTTTCCCCTGAAAAGAACTTTGAGTTGTTTTTTATTGTTCTCTTTTTTCACTTCACTTATTCACTTTCTCCGCTCCAAGTTTCATTGTAAAATTGCAAGGGTAAATTCTTTTCTCCGGCAAGGAAAGCCTAAGAGCGCAGTTCAGAAAGGCAGAAGTTAATATACCGTATTTTTTCGCAAAGTGTTTCCCTTTGCCAAAAATGTACTTTAAGTAAAGTAATCTAATCGCATGCAAATATTATGCAATTTTCTATCCGCCTCCTTAACAAACATTCTGTACCTTTCCTATATTTCTCCTGATTTAGTATTGTTCGTGTCCTTCGACCGTACAAAAGAGCAGCTGCTGAGATTCATTCTGCTCGTTAACTTTTAATGGACTCACGAACTGAAGGAGACTCTGAACAAGATCATGAGAGAGTATATTTCTTCCTTAACAATTTCTTCTTGAGAGAGCTTTCATAATGAAGAGTCATGAGCTTGAGATTGTCCAGCACTAAAAATTACTCAAGAATAAATCATAACTGTCTACGGAAAGGATGTTGATGACAATGATATTAATAGGGTTTGTGCAATATATATTGCGAAAAAAAAAACAATTTCAGCTTTTCCATGACCGTGTATTCATACATCCCTACATAAATTACGTGGAACATATTTGGCCTAGACGTAAATCCTACCGATCACGATAGTCTGTGAGGACATTTCGTAAGACCTTACCATGAAAGTTCATAATGCATTAAAGATGATAACAAACTAACATAATAAAAACGAGTATTAAAAACATATCATCTCCTTTCTGCACAACCTAGTATCCAATATATCTCCCTATGAGAACATTTATAATTCCTGATTGTCCAACCATAAAAAAAAGTTAGTAATTTTTAAGGCTCTAGAGAGGGTGAAACTGGTGAAAGCGGTACGAACATCAGAGTTTATGCGGGGAGACTGGATACGATGGAGTGTAATAATATTTAGTTTAAATTTTATGGGTCTTTACGGCCAGTATTATTCCGTGATAGGACATGTGATTAAAGTATTATAGCGTAGGAGCAATTTTTCTCCCGTATGGTAAACATATAAAACTAGCGACAGGGATGCCACTGCAATGCGTATATAATAAATATCTATCCCAACAAAACTTTTTTATCCTCACAAATCCTACAAGACTAGCGAGAAGGACTAACCACTCAAACAAAAGTTTACCAAATGAGGAAAACAAAATCCAGGACAAACAAGAGCAGCTTCCCAAGTTCCTGCCATCGAGATGTAGGATGTAGCCCTAGCGAAATAATAATCCTTCCCTGAATAGTCTTTTCTTGTCAGGTGAACATAATCAGGTTGCGCCTACATAATATCTGTCTGATTTTCTTTCCCTTTCTACTCTGAATAATAATCGTGCCCTTTTCCACTTCAACAACTTTCCCTAATTCCTTTCATCACATGAGGCGCGAATTCCCTAAGAAAAGTTTACTTTGGACAGGCACAAGCAAACCCATCCAAAAAAAAACTTTCTCCCTCATGCGGAGCTTGATGTGGACATGGGCTGTTCTAAAAAATATATATTAGGTTAAAAGTTGTAAATTAAAGTTGAAATATTTTCCTACAAAAATAGTAGTCGAGTCACACGCGAAAAGATTTCAACAAGCCAAAATATGGATCTGGAGAGACCATGCTTAAATTCCCTTACTCAAAATGACACGCACACGTTCCATAGTAAACCAAAGCGTTACGTGCATGGGACCATAACAGGATTTGGCCATATTTCCTCATGTTTTC
>JAANSQ010003271.1:0-10376 GCA_036850885.1 Lepidocyrtinus dapeste
ATTTAAAAAAAATAATGATTTGTTTGAGGATAGGATTAAAAGATTGATTTGAGATAAGCCCTGAAGTATTTATTAGAATTTTGTATGTCATGAAGAAGAAGGCTACGGAACGAGGATATCATTTAAAAAATATGAATCCTTTCCCAAGGTTGCTCTTTGCGTAAACTTTTAAAATGCATTTTTGTTTTACATTATGAGAGGATGAGACCATGACACGATTATATGATAAGCTTGATTGCAAATTACAATGGAATCCAGAAACCATCCAGATCATCACGAAGCTTTTCCTACTAGTGGAATGAGACCTTATGGGTGTGTAAGCATTGATCCAGAATGCCGGCAAGGTTTGACTAGAGGCATGTATTTTTTTTCTTTCAATGTCACAACCCTCTAGATACAAAATAATTCTTAAAAGTCTATTATGTTGTTGGATCTGACTGAGTCTATAGAACCAGTACCTGAGTACCTTTACACCGGCACGGAAAAAATACTTCGGATCAATTGAATGTCGTACTATGCTTTCCTATTTTGTCGTCTACTTACTCGTGCAAAAAATCTGCTGATCGTCATCATCTCATCATGGTCTAAACCAAACCACCTCTTCTTAGTCATCATCTCAACTCGCTTGTAACGAATTTTTTGTTTTTAATTCAACAATGTTGTAACATTCAACAATATAAAAAGTCTACATGCACTTTTATATCCTCTTTTCAATGGTTATACAAAAAAAAATTTACACTCCGAAGAAGCCTTGCTTCATTCGTCATGCATTTTTCGCATAAAGTTCAACGTACAAATTGCACTCGTCGAGTGAATCAAAGCAGAAGCCAAAAGAGATAAGAAGCCCGAAGAAATATTAAGTACAATAATGATTGCGTTGCATAAAGTGCTCCAAGCAGAACAAAAATCCATCTATCGCTACCATACAGTTCTTTGTCTACCGCCTGTTCTGTGCGAATAAGATGATGACAATGAACCAAACCAACTTTATCTTTAAGTTATTCACTTTTTCATGCACTTTTCCCTCCCAGCACAATAACACAGCTCACTAATTTTATTCATGCCATTTTGATCGCTAAACATCAAATTACAAGCTAGAAGAAACAACAGCAATACCGGGAACAATAAAAAATATGAAATGAGAAAAAAATGTCATTTACCTTAGCTCCAATTTGGTTTCCGCACTGACCGGCTTGAACGTGGACGATTTCCCTCATTTTGGTTTCGGTTTAGTAAAAAAGAACTGTGTACAAAAAAAAACTAGGGGAAAAAGAAAAAAATTGTTCGTGACACAATAAGGAATATTTGAACCGGGTAAAGTATAAATTATAAAATTTTAAAAATATATTATTACTTTTAATAGTTATCAGAGCTTAGAAGAGTTGAGATGTGGCGAGGTTCACACACCAAGAACAAGTGTCAGCGGAGCTTAACGAACAACGAAAGGAAAGTGGAGAGACCGCTCCAAAATCCAAAGCAGATATAGAGCTTAGTAAGCGTACGTACGAACGAGTTCAAAAACTCTGGTGTACTCGCTAATGCTTAGTTAGTAGAACCTTTCATTATTATCTTGAAGGCTGACTCCACTTACTTAACGTTACTCATGTATACACTCTCATTAGTCTCGTTGGCTTTTGAGAAGGTATGAAAAGCAGTTTGAAGAATGCATACCACATTAGACCGATATGGCTTAAGCTAGAAAAGTTCTTTTTTAGAAGAAAGATGATGGTAATCATCATCATCCAATCCAGCAAAAGTAATATAATTTTTTTTTCTTATGTGTGCATTCCTACTTACATAGTGCCGTATATGGTCTGAACAAGCTTAAGGATTTTTTATTCTGTCAAAAAAATAACAACCCACACGATACAAAGCGGGTTAAGTTAAGAGTGAATGAAGAGCGTTCGAAAAATCCTACCAGTTTAATGCATGGTTAATATGAGGACATGGTATTGGTCGCGTTGTTGATGACGGACAATCAGCTACACATGCAATGCAGTTCATACCCACTTGAAAAAAAATTCAAAATGCTTTCAACATTGTATTCCTTTGCTCTATTAGCAATAGTAAATTGGCATTTGTTAAGGTTTGTTTGTGATATATTTTGTTGGAATGGAATCGGAAGGCAGAAGAGCTGAATATTTGTGTGTTTCGCAAAAAAGGTTATTTTCAACTTAGCTCACGCTATGCATGTTTTTCGGCAAAAAAAGTAGGAGACGGAGATTTTAAGGGAATTAATTATGCAAAAATATGGATTTCGCCGATGGATACAGATCAAGAGAGAAGTAGGAAAATTATGATGATAGGATGATATGATTAAGATTGTGAAAATGTATTAGTTGAATTGGGAGTGAGATTTTAAAAACTGAGAATTTCATTTTGAAAATGTTAGCATGTTAGCCCTGCACCCTTTACACTACAACAAGGTATTTCTTGCATTTAATTGGATTACTCATGCAAAAATGCATTGTCTATACTTTGCAGTGGATCAAAGGAAGGGAAAATAGCTTTCCTTTCTTGATGCATATATTGGAGTAATTTTGCATTAGTCATTTCGCATTCGATTTTATTCTGTTGGCTTTTTGGGTAGTCACAGTTCACTCATTTTAGTAGTGTTGCATGGGCGTAAAAATGGGTATGTTTGCGTAGTTGGGAAATAAATTGTAGTCAGAGAGTTATGCATTGTATTGTTCAATAGAGCGGGGGTTTGTTCAGTTTGTTGGCCGGTTTGGCTCTTCTTCTTCGTGAGCTGAACACATAGTCTTAGTATTTTTTGCATGCAAGCATGCATATCCGCTGTTTGATGGGTATCATATCGTCATCGTAAAAATTCTGATGGCAAGTTAGATTCAGCCAGGTAATATTTTTTGCCCGATGATATTGACTTGCATCCAACTATCATTTCTAATGAAATATAAGAGGAGTATAAAACCTAAAGGTGTGGATTGGATTATGAGGGGTTAGTATAATTTAACATGTATCATATACTTACATAGACTGAACGCGAAAACATGGAGTAAACATGCTTTAACGCGTTATAAAAAATATACCTACAAGATTTGACCATGGCCTGTAGGCTCCAATAAAATTCTTAAATTGAAATTAAGTTTTGAAATAGCCCACGTAAAATTCAAAAGGCAAAGTCTTGAATGTATAGTTTTTGTTTTTAATTGTAATTATGATGGAGTGAGCCATATAAAAACTCATAAAACTGTTGGACAATAGGAATTATTGTGTTTTGGCTGTTGTTGTTTCTCCGTTTACATTGTATGTTAGCAAGTTATCCGTCCTAGTCCGTAGACTATCGGGAGATCTTGGCTTCTGCAGCATTAATAATGTGAACTGAAAAAGCATCCACATTTAAATGGCAATCACGATCTGCTATGAGCAAAACCGATGATGTTATGATGACATTTGAGCATTTTTTGTATTCCATCCCTATCGCATTGGACAATGTACAATGAACAAAGCAAAAAGGAGCAGATTGCCCCGGAGCAAAATACTTTGGGACATGGATGCAGGTTTAGTGTCCCACAAATTCAAAATTAAATTTGTCCAATAGATTTCTGGTGCCATATCACACAAATCTGCGATTTTCAATAAAGTCAAGATCGTAAAAGTATGCGACGAGAAGATACAAGAACAAGTTTGGTTTTTTATTAATTCTAAATATCATCGTACGGGTTTCAACATTTAAATTTGTAGTGTTTGCATATTATGATGCAACTAATTCCATTAGAATACGATGAGCTAACCACCTTGTACTTTAGTAGGAATTCATATGTATATTAACTCCCTGGGACGAATCAATGTCATTAAAAGAAAGGTTTTTTTAAAATGAGACCGAGATCCAGATTTCAGACAAAATATACTAATTGAAATTATGACTTCCAAAGAACAACTCGTTTGGTCTGCGTCTGGTGTGATAAGTATTTTAGTGGAAATCTTTTTCCCTAAATCAACAAAGCTCATGTTGTAAATTAGAGCCGGCTTGACTGGGCCACCCACTCACTCACTACCTTAGAAAAAATGATGAAAAGGTGCTCACGTACAGACTTTCTACACAATCTTTACGTAGGCACAGAATTATTGCAGCTGTCATCTCTTGCGCTAAGATCGTGCCATGCACAAACACACGTTTTTAAAATCCAGTCAGAACTAGACAAGAAAAATCCTCCAAATGTCCAATGGAGCATGAAAAAGAACACACCATTTATGTAACTTATGATTATAATTAATATGAATCAACAATAAAATAACCAAACCTATCTAGCAAACCAAGCCACCAACACCACCACCGCACCACCTTATCTATAATTATAGGACAGCGATACCTTCAAAACTTAATGACCAACCACTTTGCTATACGCACATTAAGCAAACAGATAAAGTGCAATCTGTCATTGTAGTACATATACATTTTTTTATAGTACTCAATCTCCAAAAGAAAAAAAAATCGTGGAGGAATTGTTGGATAGACGTCATAGGAGGATGCATTTTCATATATTGCTATCTCAGGAAGATTAACTTTTTTTCTAGTGTGGGGGCGGCTTGCTACTGAAACAACAAAAAAGGATACGACCCCGTTGAGCCAACCTCCCATAATTCTCTAAGAAATCTCTGGAAACTTATCAATGTGACACCAAGAACAAACAATCTGGAAATACGAGTTGGGAGCGAGCTGTGGTTGCATTCATCTTGCCTGCAAAAGAAATACGTTCTTCCATTTTGGTCAGAAACGCTTTCTTCCCCATCTGAAAAATCGCGTGTACAACCCCTTTGAAAAGTCTTCCCCTCTATGACTGTCTTATAACAAGCGAATCTGAATGTATCCCCAGGGTCTGGGTAGCAACCCTCCACTTTTCCGACTCCACCATTACAGTCACCTTCGCATTTGTAGCACTTTGTCACGCCTCAGAAAACGTTACACAAAAAAAAAAAACAATTGAAAATACTAATTGAATTTAAATCAACTTTGAAAACATTAATGGTTTATCTGATTGAGTCAAGACATAAGCGGCATTTAAGAACATGCTTACCTGCTTCCGGTTCTGAAGTTGTTTCACCAGCCTCCGCCAAACCGGTCACGAGTGCGCACAAAATCGCAATGGCAAACTTTGTCATTCTTGTCGAAACAAGCTTGTGAAATTAGGCGTGTGAAATATAGTACGCGGAACAGGTTAAGACACTCTAGTGCAGAAATCAATTAGACCTGAAACTAGAATTAATCTTTGAATCCGACTTTGTCACGTACTGTGCTTTCACTGAATATGGTATTGTAAATGCGCCAGCCATAAAAATGTTTGCGAGGTAGCGGTGTAAGGTAATAGATGTAGTTGGTCCGAGAGTATTCCCTATTTAATGCATGTCATTGTCATCACAAATTATTCAGATGGAGGTGAAAAGAGTTTCTTTGTAAACTGCTTTTCCTCACGTGTCATTTTCTTGTGATTTTCCACTCGCAACATTGACGAGTTCGGGACAGAAATTGCTTAGGTCAAGCGGGATAACTTCTACATAAATCGTGTCAGAAGAGCACATGTCTCGCTCAAAAGAAATGTCGGAAATCTAACTTGAGGCTGGATTGTCAACATGTAAACATGTCAGCAAAGACACCATTTAAAGTATCAGGTCAACCAATTCGTATTTCGGAAACGACATTTCAGTATTCTTTTCATCAAAAATGTGATATTAGTGACAATAGGAAATCATTTTCTTCTCGAACGGAAATCAAGTTTTTCTTACCGTTTGGTTATTCACTTCACCAAGCATGTCATACATTTTCCAAACATGGTCTCATTTCGAAACTCAACAACTCAACCGAAAGCCTTTTTGGGTTGACTTCGTGAGACAAACACGCACACGTGCGATGCATGTCCTGCTTTTGTATAAAGCTGCTATGATTTATGGAATATTAATGACAGCCAAATACATAAGTGGACAAAAAAACTGTACACCCTTTCAAACTCTTTAGCTCCTGCCTAATGATAGCTTCTCTGTCTAACCCAAAACACGGGAGACTTTCTTTCATGTACTTATAGGAAAATCGATCCTGGCTTTTCCCATGTCGAACAACCAAAATGAGAGCACTTCTATTCTTCCCGACAAGGTATACAGTTCAACAGTCTTGACTTGCTTATTATTATTACCTTGGCTTATCTCACGAAAGGCTTGAATGAGTCATACATAGTCTGTCTGTTGCCTTGTGCTATCATAAAGCACCCCGAAATAAAAGAGGCTTTTTTCACGGGGAAACCTCAAAAACGCCGGAAATATTGCAACGGGAAATAATGTGCAATGTAGCACAAAACCGCATTCATATCGCATGCACATAATTAATCTAAACTGCATTGCTCACCTCCTCTTGGCGTGCATTACCTTCATCTTACTTTTAATAACCTCAATTTTCCTTCCGATTTTGTATCCTTAAAAAAACCTTTCAAAACTTTACCTTACCAAACATTGGACTTTTTCCTTAAATCGCTTCTATAGTTTAATAAATAGTTATTTATCAAAGGTCAACGTATTGTAATTGGACCAAACCTCATTGCCATTTTTGATATGTCAAATAAAAAACATTTAATTTATTTAAATCAGTTTTATATTATTCCCTCACAAAAACTCGCAATCTGGTGCAAGATTTCTTGCGATTGACAAATGTAAAAAATCAGAGAACAACATGCAAAACAAGAAATGATTGACCAGATGGGACATATTCCCATTATTACACCTTCTATACCTGAGCACAAAACAAAATTTTATTTTTTGCAAAACTTCTTTTTTTAAACGTAGGTACAAATATTAAGATAATATGCTAATGAACGGGTGATATGCATGCGTGGGATGTACAAAATCAAGGATTCCATTCAGTATCCATTTAAAACTGAACAACAACTGGTTTTTCTTCGTATTCGCCACTAGCCACCATTCTATTTTCTTGCACAATACTCCAAAAGAAAATAAAAAATATTATAGCTCGCGTCACGTCAAATCACCGTGCAAGGTCATTAAATCTTCTGTACCTTTCACCTCCATTATATTACATGTGTACACAGAGGAATAATAGGATATTACATTTTGTGCTAATACTTGCTCATTTACTGGTTCCTAAAGATTGAGATAAACACCTACGATTGAGCAAAAATCTCTGAATTTGTTAAAAAATTATCTCTTCTTACTAAGCATCAGTCACATCGTATAGGGATTGTTATTGCCACTTAGGACCCACACTGTTTATCAAACATTTTTTAAGAGAAGTAATGTTTAAAAGAAAATGAGGAGATCAAGAGAACAAGATGGTTTGCAAGTGCTAAGTATAATGGCATAACGGCTCGCCCACTGGTTTAAATCTGATGGAAAATATTAGCAGAAAAGTGTGGAAACCATGTTGTTGTTACGTCATTTCATGTACTAATGACAGTCTATCGAAGTATAAATATCAAAAACTCAATTGTTTCTGTCTTTTCTTGACTCCCATTAAAATGAAGAACTTTAAAAATGAGTGAAATCGATGCTTTCCCAAGCTTTGAAGAAACGAGTTTGGATTCTAATTCTGGAAATTTTGGAGTGAAACAACAAGAAATTGAAACGAATCGAACAAAGATGTTACGTGTGGGCTACACTGATGGTAAAGATGAACAACCGGTCTAAATGTCACAAACAATACCCACTCAATATAATCATTTTAATGGAGCGCTCTTTAAAGAATAAAATATGGCCACCCGAAAACATTACCTGTGATAGATAACTAGCTCACACGGGGGTTCCAGTTCTGGTTACATGGTTTTACAATGGAAAGTTTTTACTTTACCAACTTGGATTTGGATCCATGAAAGTTGTGAGGACTAAGACTAAATAGAGTGCGGAAAATTTTTACGAGATAATCAAAAAACAAACATTAGTAACATTCCCGTAATGTTTATGGAATAAGAAATAGTTGTGGTAGGATTGAAATAAAAAGATTAAGATTGTTTTAATTTCAGTTTGATATTCTCTCCAAAATAATTTATTTTAAAAGAACTGCAAAAAAAAACTTTCTTGATACACGTTAACCAAGCTAACCTTGAGTGCCATCTATGCAGGTTTTTGAAAGTTTTCCTCAATCGGCATGACATGAATTGTAATATTAACGCAAGATCATGATAGATGGAATAAAATTGGCCAATGCTCAATCATTTCCTAATTTCAAAGCGTTGTTATTATTCCCACAAGAGAATGAGAATGGCTGGCTATACTTGGAGCTGATTACTAATTTTTTAATCTCTTATTTTTACGTTTGTACTGTATGCAAAACGTTTATCACTTTTTAAGCACAATCGCGAATCGCGATTTGTATTGTCTTTATTTAATTGGATCTTAATTCAGGCAAGCTGAAACTCAGACTTGCACAATTTCCATACACAAATGGGTACATAAACTTTTAAAAACTCATTTTATACAACTCATCTATTGTGTTTAAGATTATTAAAAGTATTTGAATGGAAGTCATTGCTGGTAAGTGACAAAGTGTTTCATTTAATAAACTTCTTTCATCACATAAAATAATTAACGTATCAATGCAGTAGACATCACACATTAGAACAGTAAAACGTCAAAGACATCCCAATACAGTAAGAATTTATATTAAAATATACTAAATAATATGTATACTTCTATTTAAGTTAATGGTAACAAACTTTTTCAATAAAAATTGCTAGCGTCCACCGGCGTCAACATCAGACTCAGTAGATAAAAGGCTAAACAACTTAGCTAATTATAAATAACTTCCAATATGGGCTGTCCAGGTTGCTGCTGCTGGCTTTTCGTTACAATAATCGGTGGGGCAGCTTTTGCCTTGGCAACGTTTTTCGGAGCGGGGATACCGTTAGCGTTTGCAGCTTGTGCTGGTGTCACGGCAACTGGTATCACTGCTGGGTCATGCATGTCCAAGGGTCAGTCACATATGGGGGATTTGGAGAGTGGAAGTGTCATTTCAAGATTAACTCAGGCTGGAATGCGCCGTTGATTTTTGACTTCAAGTACTTCTAAATAAGTACCTGAAGTTTTAAGTAAACATTAAATTTGCATATTTGGAATTCCTCTTCAGTAGATACGTAGAGTACCTATTTTAAGAATGTTTTACTTGTTAAAATGAACAATTTTGCAGAATAAACAATTTTATTGTTATTAATAACATTAATTAGGCATATCAGCCAGACTATAAGACTTCATTCATTATAAATGTTAAATTCTTTAACCATTTTACATACAATGGTAGGTTTCGTCGTGCTTTCTTGCAAGAATCCTAATCAGTTAAAAATAGACGACAGCAGAGCACAATATTGTAAGGACGATAAGGGTAACGGGCGAATAAACATATTGATAAGACAAATTCCATTCTACACTGAGTAAAGAATAAATTGACATATTACATGGTTTTGATACGTGTTAAGAAATGGTTAACATAACGTAGCAAGCGGAAATGCAAATAATTCACGAATGAAACATTCTGACTATAAATCAGCGTGTCAGCAAAGGGCAACCGCATTCATCCATGGTGGGTTAGGTTTCCACGAAAGCTGTACGCGAATGAGGCAAATTTACAAATGTTTTGACTGAGTTCAGCTGCACTTACAATTAGATGCTTACAGAAATTTCAATTCGAAAGCATTAAAACCTTTATCAGTCCCTACCGCCTCAAGGGTTATCCTGAACAGGTCAATTTTTAAATGAGTCCAGGTCCAGAGCTTGCAAATGAGCTGTCACAAGCTATACGTTATATTTTAAAAGAATCATTCCCCCTTGACCCCATACGTTTACCGATAAGGCCCAAAAGGTTAATCTGTTAATTCTTATGTTCCCGTTCCCATGTACCTACCTATATACCAAATTTAAAATCAATCGGTTCACGAGTTCAGGAGTAGTACTACCAAACGGACAAGACAACATCAATGCTTACAATTAGCTTCGCCAGCCGAGCTACTTAATAAACCACTTCTAAGAAAAAAGTTTGAAATACATATTAAGTGCGCCTGCGCCACCGCTTTTGGCAATTTATTCCCAGATTAAAAAATTTTCTTTCCTTCCTACTTTTTTCATACCAAAATTAAAATGTATTTAAAATAAGGAAATGTAGTGTTTATATTATGAAAACTAAAAAAATGGACACACATTTTCATGTGAAATATGCTGAACTGAGACGGATGCGAATTAAATGCTGAACAAATCATTATTACACATTATTTTTTGTACTTAAGCTAAGTCCTGGAACAGGACGAACGGCACATTTTTAATCAAAAGCTTAATAAAATGTAATACAGAACTGGTGCTGTTGTGGTTAATAATAAAAAAAATATTATAGCAGTACAATTTTTTTACGCCATTTCAAGAGGTTACAA
>JAANSQ010003272.1:0-10371 GCA_036850885.1 Lepidocyrtinus dapeste
ATAGGTTTTGCTGGTGATCCTTTCACAAAAGTGCATTTTTAATCTCAAAATAGGTTTAAAATGTTAGTTTTAGAAAAGCGGATAGTGTAATGTAGCAGTAAAAGTGAATGAGGTAGGTATCATAGTTTACATATCGTTTTTATGTGCAACCTGATTCCCACCGTAGCAGGAAACGGTGCGATTATGCGTACATGAAGTAAGAAGATCCATACTCTCGAACAGCTTTTTTACGGCGATGATGATTAATGAGTTTGCAAGTTTTTATTCAGTATTATGTCATAATGATACATTCCCATTTGATACCAGGCTTTTAAAAGATAATCATGCTAATTATTCAGGCACCAGAAGCTAAAGTATATAATGCGACAGTGTGGTCTTGATTCAAGGAGAGGTAGAAAAATAGCGCTCTTCAGAATTCCTGAGCACGTAATCTGAGTCGGTCAAACATTTACAATTATTGAGCTAAGATAAGAGATGAGAAGTGTCATTACCTTTTTCTGTAGCGGGACCTGTAGCAATCTGGCATAAAAACAAACTGTAATGGAAAGTGGGTAAGTATGATGAGACCGTACAAATCGCGAATGTCTTACTTTGATTTTCATATAATGTGCTGAAAGCGAAAGTCAGAGAATGGTATTGTTGTACAACTCCTTCTCTTCAAAGCAATAAAAGATTGTACCGTAACTTAAAAAAGCTTACCAAACAGTGCACTTGGTCAGTTGTGCAACTGGATGTACCTAAATAGTTTTCGTTTCTTGCCTAAAGCCACTCTCATGAGCAGTGAAAGAAGAAATAAATCTCATTATTATCATGACCAAAGATGCATAAAGATAATAGCAGATTTATTCAGTTTTATCCCTTTTAAACCAAGAAACCATGCTAATGAAATTTTACCAGATAGACTATTGGGAATTATTGTTGCGAGAGAGCTAGGAAATAACATAATAATCAAGTGCGTGTTGGATGAATCACTACGAAAGTGAATCAAAATTTCTGGCCTGGTGACCATTTCTCTGTTGTCGCTTTGCTCTACTTGTGCTTCTTGTTGTTGACATTATTGTAATAACAAACCTCTTCTGTCCTCCTTTTGGCCAGAGTCTTTCATTTTAAAAAACTAATTAGATGCAGTAGGTTGCACAGGGATCATCATTCATATGTACCTTTTGTTTTATATCCATTTTACGATCCTTCTGATCCTCCCTACTCATGTAAGTATCTATTTTTATTTCGTGCTGTACCAAGAGGGATGACGAAAAAACGCTCTGCAATAACTAGGCATTTTTGTTTCTTCCTGACTTCCCCAACTAAAACGGATGTCCAAAATAGGCAATTTATTTGTTTGAATTGCACAAATCAAATGTTTTGTTAAAAATAACGAACTGAATACATGAAAAATGTAGGCATAAATAGTTATAGGTACAAGGACAAATTACCTCAGAAAGTCTTGAAATTCTAGTACAAGTGCAATAATTATGTAAAATTTTTATAAGAGGAAACATTTGATTAGAACCTTAAATTTTGGACGTGCAATGCTATGCGTGCCCATACCGTATTCCAAAACCATTTATGAAACTATTTTGTTAATTTTTTTTACTTCCCCAAATTCCTTCCTGATTCATGCGTCATGCACACAAGTCGTCGTTTTTTGTATCATTAATTCATTCTTTCGGTTGAACTGTGGTTGTGTACTAGCAGCGTAAACTGCTTCTCTGATGCTAATCATTTTGATTTTTTGATTTTTTGGGTTATGATATTATATGATTATAATTTGTTAATATTATGATAAAAATAGATTACTTGTAGGTCTCCTTACGTATGTAAAATACTATTTTTACCAATTGGCAAAGTAGCTACCTATTTTGCATATTTTAAACTAGGGAAATAAAAATTTATGAAGAATGTTTAACCCCTTTGAGTTTGCAATACTTTAATCATACGTAGCATAGTTTGCACCGAAGGTTGGCAAGCAGTGTGTGTGCTTTTACAATAATCAACTTTTCGCTTAATTATGGTTTTTGGTCTATTAAAAACAGCACAATTCGATAAGTATAATAATTTCAACTGTGAAAATCGCAATACTTTATTAGATAAAAATCCGTCATTCATGAACATGTGTAACTTATACGTAAAAGTTTTATGCGTTTTAAAGGGCGTTGCGATAATCATAAAGTTTAAAGCTCATTGCGAAAATGTACACATAACTTAATGACACGATTTGATCTATTGGCGAAACAATAATTTTTCATTTATATAATTTTAATCAAGTAAATCTTTCCATAAAAAACTTTTGAGTTGTTTATTTATGCAAGTTTTTTTAAAAAATAAAATGGACAGTTTTTGCAAAAAAGTGACTACGGTTTGAATTGGGATGTGAGTGGCTTTTTAGTTTTTACTTGGTTAGGCAAAATTTGGCTTGGGTTATCAAACTTTAGTATATTGTAGTGATTACATTGGAGAGTATAAAGCTTTATTCTATATACAGTTTCCGCTACAATTACCCCAAGCCACATATCGATATAATGAGGCAAGTGAGTAGCCTAACTTCTTCAGTGATTTGGTCATCATCCAATCCATGTAGGCATTGTTATGCAGCCTTTACCTTAAGCCAATTAAGTACCTAGATTGTGGCAGTAAATGAAAGTTTTTTGTTTTCTTTTTTTATCATCGATTATGCATTTGAGTGCAGATAGGTATTGCCAATTTAGCCTAGACTCAACATCATTGTGACCAAGTTACCTATGCTTTCATCATGTCGCGCATATGCTTCGTAAAATGCTTTCAACTTTAATCTTAATAAAAAACCGTTAGTCGGTTTTTTACCATCGATTTTACATTTGAATGAGCAAGTATTGTTCATGCTAATGTAGCCCACATTCTACATTTTGTGACCAAAATATCTAAATATTAGAAACGTCGCTTACGGTAATTAAAACTTGTACCAGTTTAATTACACTCGTAAACTACAAAACTTAAGTTCGGATACGGATGTAGTGGAGAGCTTTAGACCGCCTACGCAATGGCAGCCCGGTGGGCTTTGAAACGATAAAGAGTTTTGTTTCAAGAGGTTGGAATCTTGGACTCGTATTCAGACCGCGGGAATGAGATTTAGGCAGAGTTTTAATACCAAGTGGTGAAGAAGTTTATAAAAAATACCTGGACCTCTTTGCGCCTCATGAGAAGAGATACATGTCATGATTCCGTTATGTAGCTGTTATTGTGTAGAAGTAATAAACACCATTTTAGAAGAATTTCCATTTGATTTAATTAAAAGTATACCACGAAACGTCTCATACGAAATTATGTTTTAATGTGAACATAAACTATCTGCTGAACTCTTTCGTACTGACCACATTCGAAGCTGAGTTAGCATTTGAAATTTTAAATCGCTTCTGTAGGCATCTACTTAAGTTTATTTTTACTAATGTGTCTACCAACCGACCTCAGCATGTTTACATTCGAAAAGTCAAATGAAGGAGTATCTTTTCCGTGGGGATGCATGAAACCCTTTTGATTGCATTATGTTCCTTCATATCTTATTATTATCGTGGATTATCAACGGCACTCATTCACAATATGGCTTGTTCGTGTAGTGTAATAGTAATAAGAAGGTATTTAAGCCGTTTTCTTTTACTCAATTACTCACGTAAAGCATGATATAATCATTCTCATTCTAAAAAAAACCTTTAGCCTTTTTGAACTGCATTGAAAACAAGATTATATATAAAGCTTCGAATTTAATTAAAAGTGTATTAGTTTCTCAAGGATAGTTGGAGAGTGGACAGTGATGTAAAGTGCTACGAAAATTCAATCATTTTTTCTCTCATCCGCTAGGAAAGGCAATTCTTTAAGTGTCGTATTGTCGAGTTTTTGTTATTGTACTTGTCACCGGAAAAGTTTGTCAGATTAACATAATTCGCAATGCGGAAGGTTTATGTAAGTCTGATAATTTATATATCAATTGTATCAAATATCATGTTAACTACGAATAAAGTGATATTGTGCACTAATTAGAAAAAATGAAGTGTGTTTGAATGAATGTGGAAGTTTAATGTGGATCACCGGAACCACTTTCGATGACGTATGAAAGTTGTTTAAAGATTAGTTCACAATTATTCAACAGATATCCTCCTTCTTCATCGGCCTGTTGGCATCATTGGTCAACGGCAATATCATCTATGGAAAACCTGGAGGTTTCATGCAACCCACTCAACCATCAAGCTCGGTTGCTGCTCCTACAGTGCAGTCAAATAAGAATAATGACGAGTTATTGAAGGGAGCAGAGTCAGCCTATGGTCCTTATGGAGGTCACCCTTCGTATGGAAATGGAATTGGTGCAGCGAGCCATCATCACCATGGAGGGCACAGAGGTGGCGGAGACTTGTCTGTGGTAGTCACTGGTGGATACAAAGTTGCTGAAAATCCTATAAACCATGCTCATAGCCATCATGGAGGTACCAGCTTTGACCTTTATGGATTCAGATATTAAAATACAAGATGAATACTCCAAATTACTGATGCCTAATATATACAACTTAGGCATTGAACCAGAGATTATAACTCATCCACCGATAGATTATCACGTTCCAATAGGACATGGAGTTCCACATGGACATAATGAACCAATTAGCCATGCGCATGGAGGTTTCACCCCTGGTCATTCTCATCAAGGTCTTCACCCCCATCAAGGACATATTGGACATTTACATGGGCGCCAAGAACAACATTTAGGACCCGGTTTTGGTAGAGCTTAGACACAGATTCATTGCTTGTTTTGCTGGTCACATTCACTTTTTTGAAGAGTGTCGTTAGAATTTTTGTCTCATTTACTTGTTTTGTCATCCTTTTAGGCAGTGTTGGTCCTGCTACTAGCGCATACGGTATTCCAGGAATCTACCCCAAAGTTAATCCAGGCTACGGTTAGTTTGATTCTGAAATAAATGCAGTCTTACCAAATAATATAATGATTAAATCAGATTGTACTTCTGTATTATACTAGGGCATCATGTGCCTAGCCACGGATTACTAGGTCACCACCGACTTCATGGTAATCCCGGTACGCACGGTGGTACGGACTCGGACACACTACAAATTAATTTGATCTTTAAAGGCATGACTTTTTAAGTACTATTTATTACAATATTGCTAACGGTGATAAATTTGTAACGTAGGCTATCATCATTTAGGACACCCTCAAGTTGGCTTCAAGCCCATGATCGGACACGGCTACAATGGTAAATGCTTTTAAATTTTGTTTCTTTAATAATTTGGGAAGAAATATATCTATCATTTTTCTTTTCCAGTGGAGCCCCTCCATCATAATCATGGACATGGTCATGGACAACTTTTCCATGACTACAGTGGCAAGCTTTTAAAACAATTTGCTACCTTTCCATTTGATATGTTTACATATAAATATCTAACGTATTCTATTATTCCTCTAGGTAACAATGGATATCACCAAAGATATCATCCTCACAATCATGGCCACAATTTGGGGGGACTACATCATCCTCATCACCATCATCACCAAGGAGTTGGTGGAATCAGCCATAATCATAATCATGCTCCTCATGGAGTTTTAGGACATTCTGATTACTTGGGCTAAACTAGAGGAAGCTCATCTGTGCCATACTATATTTTTACACCTACAAATATTTAGTACGTTTTGAATTTTACGTTAATTACTTTCATTATTAACACACATTAGCTTTGTAAGTAACTTTGGTAACTGTGTTTAGACCAAAAATGTAATTTTTAAAAAATACCTAAAGCCAGTCTCGTTCCATCACAAAACTTCATGTCTTCAAGATTTTGAGCTCGATGGTAAGATATCATTATGCTTATTAAAGATCTCCTCTTCAAAAGTATACATCTAGACATGGCTTGTGTAGAGTTGGTAAAAAGATTTTACAAGTGTCCATAAATAATAAAAACTTTTAATGAGGTTGATGGATTAATCATTGATTTTTTTTCAAAGTCACTCTTATAATCAGTATGCTCATGCGATAGCAGCACAAGCATATTCATAATAATAATTATTGAAGAGTTGCAACGCCCAAAGATAAATTCAGAGATACCTATGTGTAGGGTCAGTTTTTTTTAACTTTGAAACAAAAATTCTTTTTGCCTAAATATGCATTCTGATATAAACTAATTTGGAAGCTAAGAATCTGGATGAATAGCATCAAACCACCATTGGGTTTACTAATAGTTTTTAAAACAAATGTAGAAGTATCTAGGTACTTTTTAGGAAGGAGGAGTTTCAAACCTGTTAAGTTGTGCAAGGTTAAGATGAAATGTAAGGAGAATATGAAATGCTAGTTAAAGTTAGTAAATTTTAATAAATTCTGTAAGTCTGATATAAGATATTTGGAATGCTGAAAGAATCTTTATTAATTGCACATCTTCACCAAAAATACAATGCATAATTGTAATGAATAATAATGAATAATAGTAACGCATAGCAATGAATAATTGTAAATAATAATGATGAATAAAGCTAACAAATAAAAATGAATAACTGTAAAGAATTAAAATGAGAAACATGTTGCATTGCTGAAAAAAGTTGTGTAGATTAGGGGGCGTTTAGAGCTGAATTAGTAGTAGTCGTCATAATCCTCTTCATCTTGATACTGAGCGTACTCATTGGCGCCATTGTTTCCAAAGGCAATGTCGGAAGTGTCCAAAGCAGCCCGAATGAAAGCTGCAAGAGAAAAAGTTTATTATAGAGCATCGAATTATTTTAAATGTATTCATCTTCAGCGATTTACCGTAATCATCCGGGAAAATTGGACCAGATGTACCACGTCCAGTGTAAGGAGGAACTTGAACGTGATGATGGTGATGGATAACTATAACAAAAATAATAATATGATTACAGACATATTCTAAATTCAGTACTTTTTAAAACCTTTTAACCATAAAATCTCTGCTTACCATCTGGGGTAATAGTGCGATACCCAGAGGGAGAATAGGAGTCGGGTTGTTGGTACTGGTAATCCTGCTGTGGTTGGTATTGGAAATTTTGTTGTGGTTGGTACTGGTAATCCTGCGCTGGCTGATACTGGGAATTCTGTTGTGGTTGGTACTGGTAATCCCCCTCTGGTTGGTACTGGTAATTCTGTGGTTGGAAACCGTGTCCAGAATAACTTTGTGGTTCGTAACTATTGCGTCCCATTTCAGAAGTTCCCACATCTACGTTCTTCACGATAACGTGGATCGTCCCACCATTTTCGACGGTCCCGATGTATTCCTCTAAGTCAATGCTGGGTTGGATTTTTATGATATCCCCCCAGGAGGCGTGGATCAGAACACAGACCCAGAAAATGGTCGAAATGAGCTGAAACAGAAAAAAAATTGAATTATTTTTGAGAATTCCAGAACTTTTGCAGAAAATTTCCAAAACCAAAATATTTTAAAACCCACCTTGAAGGAAAACATTTTCAGAAGATGCTTCGAATTCGGTCCGGTTCCTTCCAAATGAAAGAAGCTTGGCAAGAGCTGACGAATGCTGACAAATGTGGTGGAGCGATATCTTCAAGTTGTTGACTACTGGGAACTCTGGTAATACTGTGATACTTTACGAAGACGACACGCCGTTTATATATACTGACGGAGGGCAATAAGGAATCGAATCAAGGTTTAAGAACACAGATCTTTACTGCTATGAATCATTCAGCTTCGTAATTATTACTTGTTTTTCGCTCTAAAACTGAATTAAATGTGCAGGCAAGCGCCATTAATTGCATGTCAAAATTTTCACATGCTCATGACACGAGTGCTGTTGGCTATATTACCATGAGGAATTTTCAGCAACGGATGAGCAAAATGTCGTTTTTTCCTTGTAGATAATTTAGGAGCCTGCATAGCGCACAGACCAAAACAATACTCTAGGGGCGTATCAACAACGACGTGTAAGTTTAAAGGTAACCATTGCCTATTTACTAAATAAGTTAGTAAAACACGGCAAGCGAATTTTATGAAGATTAGTCAACGTTTAAGTGAGTAAAAGGAACGATCGAGGTGGTTCTATAAGGATATATGTACATAATAGTAAAGCCCTTCACTTTTATTAAACTATTGAAAGTTTAGTCCATAAAAACCAGTAAATTTTGAAATTTAGTGCATGAAAAACGCTCACCAACGCCACCCTACACTTAGCTTAAATCAGACTTACGTAGTCACGAATACACATGAGATTCTTAGATCGTTGGTTAATATTTCCATTCGAAAGTTTTTTTTAATGTGTCTTGGTAAATTTTTGTTTGTATAATAGCTGGTCTCATCCTCACAAGAAATTGAAGGGTTGAGTATTTAATAGATCATCGTAAAAACGTTGATTTTCCTTTCAATCCGCGTAAACCGCTTTGTTCTTTTAGGGTACGCACTCCACAAAAGGTAGAGCAGAGAGAAAAATACTTAAATTCAAGCAAAACTTTATTACCAGTAATCATCGCGTTGTCGTGATAATTGTCAAAAACGTGGACTATGCAATACGATTGTCTTTCCGTAAGAAGGCGAACAGAAAAGTGGATGCTTTATTTATAGCTTTTTTATGTGCCATGCACCTCGGCTAAAGAATCAAAGCTGGCATTTCCAGAATGATTATTAAACCGTTTAAACATACAATTATCAAAAAATAAAATGAGCTAATTTCATCTTTCATGTTATATAAAACCAAAAGAAAAAACGTAAGATGCAAGAAAACTGCCATTTACAGTAATCGGTGGCATTATCCATTGTCTTAAAGAAAATAAGCTGTCGTTAAATCCACTTTAAAATTACTAAAAAGAAAAATGCTCTGAGATCTTGTGAAATGCATGCAAGTAGATAAAATCCAGCTTGCGCATTTTATTTCTCTATTGAAACTGAAAGTGCCTGTCTCTAACATGCAATTCAATTATCGACAGTATGACAGTTTTGCAATATCCTTGCACAATTTCCTTCAGTTCCATCCCAAAAATGTGCAAAAACCATTATTTTAGGCCTCTTCCTTGTCTATTACATTCAAGGTATTGCTTATAATTGATTGTTTTGCAACGGCCGAAGGACTTACAGTAAAACTTTAATAATCTGAGGTACCAAAAATTCAAAGATGCATTTGTCTTCAAATATTTGGTTAGCTTACTGATGAGTCAGAGAGAACACATCGTATTAGCTCATCTAAGGCAGTCCAAAATGGAATTAGGATATCAGAACTAAAATTAAATACGGCTTCAATACTACGCTTGATGTGCTATTTTTAGCGCGAATATGTTAGAAAATGTTATTAAAATTTATGTCAGTGATTGCATTAATATGGCTCTGCTTACGAAATGTACACACTCGAGTCCAAAGGTCAAAGGTGTTTTTTTTTCGAAACGAACCGTGCCTAACCTTTTGGTTTGCTTTACAGGCATTTGATTGTTTAACAATATGTCGCAAGCTCTGTTGCAATTCAGATTTTAAAGTCTACATCACATTTAGATGAATCGAATAATGTACAAAAATAATTTTAAAGTGACACATCCAAATTACCTCAGAAATTTAAAGAAAGCTTCTAGATTTTATTTCATTATTCGTCATGATTGAGTGTTTTAATCTTGCGTAGAGGGTTTTATCGGCATAGGGTTTATGTTTATGTATCCAACAATCCCGAATAAAATGTATTTTTAGAATTTACAGAAGTTGTTTCGACGAGGCTTTACATAAGGAATCTGCTTTCCGAATTCAAATTAAAGTAAGCAAAAACTTTTATTGTCCGATATTCACTATCATGTCATAGTGTATACGTATAAAAACACAATAAAATACTAGATGGTAACTTTCTAGGATATTTTTTTGGAAGTTTCGAAACCATCCGTATTTGCTTACTCTTACTACTGACCTAGTATCACAAAGGCGGGCCAAATTTTCTTTGTACACCTGTGTTCTAAATGCATGTGTGGACTTAAAACATGAAGAATAATTTTCAGCCCATTGTTTAAAGATTTTACTGCACCAAGTTATTACTGGTTTCATTTTTTAGTCCTAGTTTAACTGCTTATTACAAGATGGGAAGTAAAATCAGTAATGTACATAAATCCTACATGTTAGTAAGAACTTAAGCAGAATACATCGTAGGATTAATGGATCCAAAAAAAAATCTGCCAATTGTTCATAAGAATATTATTTGAGATTGTAGTAGCTTAAATTGAAAGTAGCAGGTTCAGTCTTTGAAAAGTTGTTATTTTAAGGTTGGAATGAAAAAGAATCGGAAGAAGATACATGTATGTAAGTTTCATACGATTTTCAAGGGAAAAATGTTTCAAAGATGAGAACTTTTTGCTAATCTATGTTTACATTAATTACAAAAAAACTCTCATTTACTCCCAAAATTCTGTATGTTTAAGT
>JAANSQ010003273.1:0-10371 GCA_036850885.1 Lepidocyrtinus dapeste
CATATTTATAGAGTAAACCACTTCGGGTAGTTAAATGATAGGAGGTACTGAGCAAACTGTTGTTCTTACTTGTACATAAAAGCATAAGCTGATGGTATATGTAAATAATATTGATTGCCTGAGGGTTATATTTTATAATGCCTCTTTAACCATGTTAAGAAGAATTTAATACAAAAAAGACAGTTTGTTGCTGCCAGTTCGGGAAATATGTATAGAGTGAAAAGGAACATTTGCATAACTTATGCAAGTAAAGTTGATCTTGCAAATTGTTTTGTGAACGCCCGCCAACGGAAAAATAAAATGAATTGAAATTGTCACAATCATGGAAGGTGCTACTCATGACAGGTGCGCTACTGTAACTTCGTCAGAGGAATTATTTCGTTTCGACAGCAAAAAGGCATCAGATAAAACTGAACTAAGGAACGCGACTAATATTTCTACGATAACAACTACGCCCATAGACATTAGCTATTATTTAATCAGTTTGATTACGATTTACAAGCTGTTGTCCGAATCTTTCTTGAATATCTATTGTCGATATGAAGTGTTGCACTTGAATCTCCCATTGTCAACGGGGCCACCCTACAACGTTAACACTTGCTACTGCAAGTACACCAACTCAAGAATTGCGAGTCCCTATATCCTTGAAAACACAATTCTATACAAACCCGACTACTGCTGCGACTGTGACTCCTGCAGTTTCAGTAGCTTCAAGCTACATTCCGCCTCGCCGACTACAAAGTATTGTTTTTCTTTGGAAAAACAACCTCCAAAATTTTCTCGCGACTCTTCCTACTCCCTGAATACTTATTTGCACTGCTAAAGAAACGGATAATCTCACTGGTAATTTACTTTATAGTAGTTTATTTAACTTTGATACTTGATTACTGATTAGATATATACATAAATTAACCATATAGATATTACATATTTCTACCATATGCATGCATGTATAACTTCTACCCTTTGGTTATCAGTCATAGGCTCATTATCATTGAGGATTGTGTTCAGCAATCATGTTTTAAAAGAAACTCGTAAAGAATAGTCTATAAATGCTTTATCCAACTTTGATGACATTACATGACAACAATTTTATTGCCTTGTCAACATTTAAATTAGATAAGATATAATCATGGACGAACTATGACTAAACCAAGCGACGCCATGACGATTTCGTCTTTTAGTGTTGACTAAATGATACAAAGATAATTTAAACGAAGCATGTCCAGATTCATTTGTGCATGTTTCTATAACTAATTAATACAAACGAAATTATTTTCATGTAAAGGAAATTACACTGAAGATTTGTATATGAATTCTTTAAAAATATCCATGCGCACTGGTTTCCTAAATTAGTTTAATTCGCGTGTATGAAAACAAAACTCATTATTGCATATCAAAATTAACGCACATAAACAATGCCTAAAACATATGCAAAGCATTATAAAATCTTTAAGATACACAGGTGTGTATATAATATTAATTGTCTTTGACATTTTGGATGTTCGTGTCTGTAGATTACATAATTCGACAAAATCTGGTATGGGTTAAGACACTCAGTTGATGGATTGATTGAGAACCATTGCTTAATTTTTAATTACAGGTTGGCGGCTGCAGAAGCAGCAGCAGCAGAAAACCGGTCTGCATCAAAGAGTGGCCGCTTCGGCGGTAGTGGAGATTGGGGCAGTGTCCGGCCTTTTGGCTTACCCATCAACATGGGTAAACGAAAGGGGAAAGGGGCCAAGGGGATGGAGGACCTCCCGGGTCCTTCATCTCTTTTCGTTTTCACCGACGACACCAAGATTCGTCGGTGCACCCGGTTCATTATCGAGTGGCCTCCTTTTGAGTATGCTGTTTTGTTAACTATTATTGCTAATTGTATAGTCCTTGCACTAGAGGAACATCTGCCCGAAGGCGATAAGACTATTTTAGCACAAAAGTTGGTAAGTTGGGGTTTTCTTTTCATTCTGCTACTTCATATATAAACCATCTCAACATTGAAAGGAAATTTAAGTTTTTCACATAAATATGATCAGAATTTGAACATTGGAACCAGATTAATTTTTCAAAAGTACACTTGGCACAGATTTCCTGTACATTTTTACAAAGTCTTATATTTGAACTTCTGATTGGAATAAGTAGTCTTCAATGGATATAATAGGATGAATGAATTTGCTATTACAAATATAAAGAAAGAGATAGAGTTTGTAAGAGAAAGTTAAGTGAAAGCGAATCACTGCAAGATTTTATAATTCCCAAGGCAACATTTCTTTCAATCTAAAGGGAATGAGAAAATACATAAGTAGTAGTGGTTAATGTGCACTTGATAAAATGTTCAGACCCCTCAAAGTGAAACCGTTCTGATCTCAATGCAGAACAATGAAAGTCTTGGCACACTTTAATAAAATTTAAAAATTTATGATGCCCCATTAGGAGTCAACGGAGCCTTACTTTTTGGCGATATTCTGTGTAGAGGCGTCGCTAAAAATACTCGCATTGGGCTTTGCACTTCATCGGGGTGCTTACCTCAGAAATATATGGAATCTCATGGATTTCATAGTAGTTGTCACCGGGTAAGTTATTTTAACTTAAACCAACTCTATATTCTCACTACAGCGTGTGTTTTAATTTCACACATCCTTTACTGATATTTACAATGACACTCTTTCCCACTTCGATCCAGCTTCTAATTAGCTTTAATTATTTATTGTCTTTTCCTATGAATTGAGTATTTAATATTTTGAATATTTTTAACCATTCTGGGAAAAGTCAATGAATAAAAAAGCTCAAATGTCTTTACGTTCCTCTGCCTATCCATTTATTGCTGTAAAATGATGGAGTCAAGTCCATTGAATAGTAATACATGGTTTAAAACCTATCCCTCTCCGAGTATAGCCCAGTTTTTAGCACTAGTACTAGAGCAGCACAACCGAACATTCGTAGCGAATTGACCACCAACTTTCGCAGATAATTTGTGATAAATAACTACTTGATTACGACTTCCTCTTCTAGAACTTCATTGCTCCCCATAGTAACATGTAAGGTATCCGCGTAAATTACGGTCTGGTATAAGAACTTGTTTTTAAATTAAAACCCAAGCGAATCCAATTTTTATATAAACCTTTCCAAACTTCTCCATAACTTTAAAACAAAGACAGCGTCTCACCTTAAGAGTACTTATTAAACGTAGCTTCACCAAACTCTGATAGAAAAAAGATTCAAAGAATATCGAATTAGACATTTACGGCATTCAGCTAAAGTCATTATAAGATGATTATTCTTCTTTGTCAATTTTACTGTGGAAGTTTCGTACCTACGTATAGATGCATATTTAGCCTCCTATATCATTAGCAGTCAGGTAAGTTACAGTAGCATATATAGTCAAGCGCAGTTATACAAATACTAACTGATAGAAAAAAGATTCAAAGAATATCGAATTAGACATTTACGGCATTCACCTAAAGTCATCTTAAGATCATTATTCTTATTTGTCAATTTTACTGTGGAAGGTTGGTACCTACGTGTAGATGCATATTTAGCCCCCTATATCATTAGCAGTCAGGTAAGTTACAGTAGCATATAGTCAAGCGCAGTTATACAAATACTAGATGAGAGAAAGCATTTTGCATTATGTATGCATTATGTACCTATTTTATTTAGTCACTGTAAGTATTGTAGCAAAAGCGTTTGTAGACAAGTACTTAAAGAGCTGGAATAGGTATATCCTTGACTCAGCGTTGTTCCCTGTCAATTCTAATAATGATAAAAGTAAATGCATGAAGACTAGGACACATTTTTTTAGGAATATCAACAACTTTTCTCTCAATCAATGTTATTTCTACGGAAGCTTTTTATATTTTATCTGGTAAATGCACTATTGCTACTGCTACAATACCGGAAAGCTAGGTCCATGACGCTTTTTGCCGAGTCCAAAGTGGAAGTTGTCGACTTACGGATGCTTCGCTCATTTCGAGTACTCAGACCACTAAAACTCGTCTCCAGGATACCTAGTGAGTCCAGTCATCTCAACCTTATAATAATGTAACTTGCATTGCTCTATATTGTACTCTCAATTTCTATTTTTATTGAGACTTATACTTCAGTAGCGCTAGAGTTTATTATTATATTACTCTCTCCATAGTTTGTCAAGAACTGAAGGCAAAGTATCTAATTCCTCAAGGAGAAAATATTTACAAGATGTTGAGTACTAAGAAAGGGTTTGTTATTCAAACCATTTAGCAGAGTTAGCATTCATCTTAAAGATGCAGCAACAGTTAAAAGGAACGCTTTTGCTTCTCCATAAATTCACGTTGACTTTTGCCAAACAAGCACGAAATTAAAGTCAAAGCGTAAAAAACTATTCTTTGAGTCACTATGTCGTATCTGCATTAACAAAATGGTTGCTATACATGGCAACATTGTAAAAAAAAGTAGCTTGGCACATTACTCTTGGGCTTCTTTCGGTTTTATGGCTCCACTGATGCATTTATGTCGGTCACTTTAAAAGACTCGAGAAGCTGGAAGAAATTGCATGCAAACGGAGTAGGTACTATTTGAAAAAAAACTGGTATACAGTTACTCACGGTATAAACGCAATGTTAGACTTCATTTCTTGATTCATTTTATATGTATAAATAAATACATACAAATACTAGCCTACTCATAGTTTCGCGTTTATTGTTAGTGGATGTCTCCATTTTTCCTGCTCACTCACTGTATTTTCCTGTTTTTCATTGCATTGACGACAAGTAATTCAATGTCTTTACACGTTATGCCTGTCTGCATCATTTCCAAGTCCCCTTACTCTTTGTCAGATTTGCATTCATTTTAATAGTAGGCCATATATACGGGTCAATAAAAATTAGATAAGATTATAACTTCCAGCAGTAAATTTTGACTTAATGTTTGCAGGCAACTGCATTCGTATATGCGTGCATCCTAGAATAAAAAAAAGTTATATGTGTCACGGGAAAATCTCGGAATCACTGCGAGAGCGATCATGCTGAGTTTTCCGTTCTGAGTAAAACATTCATGCCTTTCCTTTTTGGATAAATTGTGCGAAAAATCAGATTGAAAAAGAAAGAAGGAGAAAGTGATAAACTAATGCCATGTACAATGGTACAGCCCAATGCCAAAATATAACCATTTTCTGGAAGTATTTAAGTAGAACAAGGCACTTGTACCATAACGCATTAAATTCTACTGAATATTATGCACTCTTGCTTTTCTCTCTAAATTTTCTGAAGTGTTTAGCTATGTGAACTAAACGCACAACAAAATATAAGGATGTGGCACTTTTCCCGTTTTTTTGAGAAACGCTATGATTCCAAGTATATCGCTCAAGCCGATAATAAAAAAACTTCAGAAATTTTTTTACAGCATATTATGAGTGCTCGAAATAGCTCCTGCTCAAGTACTTTTTCAATATTCCATGTTTACACTTTCCCCGATTTTTGATTCTAAGTGAATTTAATGAACGCAATGAACTGAAGATGACTTAGGATGAATTTAACGGTTGTTCGGTTGATGCGTGCTTTTGGTAAGTGAAATTTCTCCATGTACCAGCCAATAAACAGAAATGAATATAAAACTTCCCAAAAAACATTGGCTTTGTGATAATTCTTACTAAACTTTAAGCATAAATTTTGGGCGCCAGTGTGACCACAATGTTCATCATTATCACCTCTACTACTTTCTCTTTCTACCCACACGCTCTCCCTTAATAGGATGTACGTAAATTTTTACGAGATTTCGGTAATATGTTTTGGTTACGAAATAGGTTTTTGGGCAGAATTTTTACATTTTTAGTAAGATTTACATCGAATAATTCACCCTAAATTTTTTAGAAAAAATATTGAGAATGACTAGACAAAATGAGATCTACTTTATGTACATCAACAAAGCCAAACGGAGATTTTTTTTACCAAGATTGCCTGGTACACAGCGTACAAGTTTTCAGATTGCGTCTCTTTCTTCCACCAAGAATTAGAGTAGATTGTGATTGATGATGGGTCATAAAATTGGAGTTTATTTTCTAACCCAAAATTACGCCTAAATCAAACCCTTGTGATTTTGCATTGATACCCAAATCCATTCATGGTTTGCTGCTTTGCCCGAAATCTTTGTAACTTATCTTCTTGCCTCAGGTTCATCACGCTGTTTGCTCAAGGAAACATTGGGGTAGATCTTCGCACATTACGAGCCATCCGAGTGCTGCGACCCCTAAAACTCGTTTCTGGAATACCGAGTATATACCTTTTTACTGTATTACCTTATTTTATTTTTTAGCTGTAGCATTCTGTGTTCTAGAATAGCTTTCTATAGTACTACTAGTCATATTTAAATAAACTTCATCAGTAATATTACAGTAGATCCATTACAGTCTCATTAAGCAAAACCTAGTTAGCAACATTCCACCTCATAGTACAAAGATATAGAAGAGTAACGTAAAAATAAAACTTTCTTTTAACGTCTAGAAAAAGTATTTTTCACAAACTGTAGAATTTCTAAACTTGCAGATAAGAATTTACTCTCAAATGAAATAGACCATTTTAGGAAGTAGGACAGACTGTTTTTAATTTCACTTTAGAGAAAAGATTTCCAACTTTTTCCAGTTGATTTTATTTTTGGTTATCAGATTACAAAGAAAACTATACGTAGCTAGAAGTTGAATAGATGTTGAGTAGTAAAATCAAAGTAAATGACAATGACAGTAGAAGTTGTAGTTATAGTTGGTATTTCCAACTAATCCACTTCAATCTAATACTTAAAAGCAGATGAAGTGGTTTAGACGAAACAGCCATTGATTTTTGAAGGTTTGTTGGTCCACAACTTAAATTTGGGACAGTGAAGATGGCATAAGAATAAGGCTGTGTAAAAGTTGAATTTACGTAAAGATTAGTGAATCTCTTACTTTGAAACTTGAGATGACAAGTATACAGTTCTACCACTGACGTTTATATGAGTACTGTGGAGTAGAGCTGATTCTTAATTAAAGTTGATAACACACATTATACAAGTTTATAATGTACGTGAGTTTAATGGAATGCGTATTTAAATGGCATGAACTAATTATAAAGGTAATTCATAAAGGATCGTTATTGCATGGTTGTATCAACTCATACAGGCGTACTATTTTGGTAGGACATGGAAAATTCCAAAGTGTAAGATTTTGAGAGAAACTGTACATATTTTTAATGCAGTAACATCGTGGATCAATATACATAAATAAGTATGCTATGTAGTACTCGTTCCGTTGCTTTTTATCATGAAACTTATATACCTAAGGATGTACTCTAATACGATTTTTTTGTTTCAAATCTTACTCCGTTCAATGATGACTATAGGTTTACAGGTCGTCTTAAAGTCTATAATCAAGGCGATGGCTCCCCTTCTTCAAATTGGTTTGCTGGTTTTGTTCGCTATAGTTATCTTCGCTATTATCGGTTTAGAATTCTACTGTGGAGTGTTACATAGAACATGTTACAGCCTTGAAAATTTAGGTAAGTCGCGTGGGTAGTCCCAAGCTGCTCATTCTTTTTTAATTAATACCGTAGAATGTCCTGCTTAAGTATACTTTGATGCTATCTTTTACTTGACACTTCATGAAGGTTTTTTTTGGAATAGCTTGGATACGTTTTTCTTTCATTTTTTTAGAGAAAACATACAGAAAGTTATAAACAGTTCATTAGAAAAGACGATAACAATCGTTTACAATTAAAATATGTTTGGGGTTTTTCAGAGGAAATAGTAAAGGAAGGCGAACTCCCCACACCCTGTAATTCAGATGATCCCCTTAAGGCTCCAGGCGGCGCATATGTGTGCAACGCAAACTCGTCAATGTGTCAAGACAAATGGATTGGTCCTAATTTTGGGATCACGTCATTTGATAACATAGGGTTTGCTATGCTCACCGTCTTCCAGTGCATCACTATGGAGGGGTGGACAGCCATTCTCTACTGGGTACTTCCATTTTTTCTCAATTCTTAAGCATACCTTGAAAGTATTTTGTTCAAAACTAAAGTACTAAAGTAAAGTATGTATGTCTACATAATATCTTCATTGGTAAATATTAAGTGAAGTTTTAACCAGAAGCATATGTATATCTAGTGGAAGCAAACTAATCAGCAAACTAATTTCACACTTGTTATTATATTTGTAAATATGTTTGTCTCATAGACCAACGATGCTCTTGGGAGCGCGTATAACTGGATTTACTTTGTGCCTCTCATTGTGCTCGGATCTTTCTTCATGCTCAATCTCGTTCTCGGTGTTCTTTCCGGGTAAATTTTGCTAATTTATGAAGATGACAACATGTTCATATTTTGTTGCTTTCACTGGGTTACCCTGACGCTTATAAAACAAATCGTATGCTCCAATTACAGTGAATTTGCCAAAGAGAGAGAAAGAGTAGAGAACCGCCAAGCTTTCCTCAAACTCCGACGCCAGCAACAATTAGAACGGGAGTTGAATGGCTATGTTGAGTGGATATGCAAGGCTGAAGAAGTCATTCTTGCGGAAGAACGTACTTCTGAGGAGGAGAAAATGCGCATCATGGAAGCGCGCAGGTTAGTATAAACATTCTCGTCTAGTCGTCATACTGCGTTTTTGTCTAAGACGCGACACTGGTAATCAATAAATGATATCATGAAGCAAAATACTACAAGAACGTTAATAATTTGAAAAGAAAAGTAGCAAACCGAAATATTTTAATATGCATCAAGCATAAGCAAAGTAAAAATTTTAATCATAATCTTATCCTACAGGCGCGCTGCCGCTAAGAGAAAGAAGCTGAAGGCGCTGGGTAAGAGCAGAAGTACTGATACTGAGGAAGAGGATGAGGCTGAAGACGTCGATGATGGTGAGTCCACTCCTTGCTAGACTTAATAAGCTATAGTATCTAAATTCCATACTTTCGCTTTGCCCGCAATTTTCAAACGTGAACACTCGTTTTGATAAAATCTTTGACACAATTTTTTTTACTGACTGAACTATAGGAATTGATTTTTCTAAAGATACTTCACGCTTTTGAGATTAAAAGGATTAAAACGCAAAATACGGTATAGATCCTAAGCTTTCCAGACAAGACTTTCGAGTTTTTGAAAAAACAACACGAGTGGCTACTGAAGTACTTAAAGAGTTACAAGCACTACTAGTCGTGTGGTATATCAATGTGTGAACCCTAAAATAAGCCATCATAAATGATGCAAGTATTTAAAATTTGAATTCAACCCCTTATGTTATTCAAAGTTCCAAGTTTTTCATATTTTTTGCCGCCAAAACTTTAGACCTACACACGTCATTGTTCTAAATTGTCTCTGAATGAATACGGGGTAAACTGATAAAGATAATTGGGCATGCACAAATATCGCGTGTAAATATGTAAATACAGAAAAAAGTCTTATGTAATCTACGTCAATCTTTCGAAGCATCAATATTTATCTGTAAATAAATTTAAAACTTAATTGATAATTATGATGTTGCTAATGATCAATAGTGAAGTTGTGGATTATGGTCTCAATATGTTACTAGTTCCGCTCAAGAAGAAATCGAAAGGCGCAGGTGATGAATGCCGCTCCTCCAGGGCGATTCTACTACTACTACCACTACTGCTACCGCTTCTTCTTCCTACACAAAATTTTCACACATTCATGTCTTCCCATGAGCTGTCTCTCTGAATTATTCGCTATCGAGTCCTCCTCTCTCTCTTCTCCGACTTGGCTCGCCTGCAGTTTGCCGTCCTTTTAAACTTGTTTTCCCTGTTTTCTCTTTGTTTTTTGTTGTCATACAGGAAACACAAACTTTATTCTTGTTTTACTTCCTTTCATTCGCCTTTCTCTGTTGCTCACAAAGCCGAAGTTATTTCCCTTAAGAGAAAGTAGCCAGTAGATAAAATGCGTAGAGTATACACTACAAACTTAGACTAAACATAACAAATAAACTTTATTAACATTATTTTGACGGTGCATTGATCGTAGAGAGAAAACTGGGTGTGGGAAAACAATTCCCCTACTTTGAGATTCATATCTGTTGAGAAATATCAGTAAAATGTTGGAAAAGATAATTTCCATTGATTTTGAATTTTACTTGAACTTTTCTCAATTTTTATCGAATTTTTTAAATTCGTAACGGGAAATTCAGTCAGATATTTTAGACCCACTTCGTATTGTTCTTTGGCTTCTTTCCCACGCCCAATTGGATCAACGAGAAATTTCACCAGACTATAGTTACTAAATGTCAAAACCATATAATTAGATTTAGTGCATGGATTTTGTACCTAGTTGTGTAAACTAATGAGTTAAAATTTCACTCTACAAATCACGCAAAATATACCAAAGTTTGAATGCGAGAGTAATAAATTTGACACAGCAT
>JAANSQ010003274.1:0-10369 GCA_036850885.1 Lepidocyrtinus dapeste
ACTTCATAGACTCGGCGTACTAGGATTTTTTACAGACGGTTCAAGTTTATGCTCGGGTAACTGGGGGCTAAAAGACCAAAGCCTTGCCATTGAATTCGTATCAAAGTACATTCAGCACTTTGGCGGAAATCCCGGACATATAGGTAGGATGATAAGTTCCTTAACCAACTAAACGTTTAATTCTTTAAATGCGATTAAAATATGAAACGTAATTGGAAATTTTTAGTCTTATTTGGTCAGAGCGCTGGCGGTAGTTCCGTCCATTTCCAAACGATGGCTTCTCAAAAATCCAAGATAAAGGCAGCGATAAGCCTTAGTGGAACGGCATTTAACACATGGAGTTTACGACCTGCAGTTGAAATGGTCTCGTTAGCTGTGAGAATAGCCAGCTTAAATCATTGCAGACCGGAACTAGGGACTCATTATATGATGGGTAAGTACGCCTGCTGGGTTCTCTCGAGCTAGCTGTTAATGTCAATGAATTCAATGGGAATGAATAGTGAGAACATAATTATAATAATTGTCTTTGCGTTCTAGAGTGCCTGCGTTCTAAACCTAGCGCCAACATAACCGCGACTGCGGCACTTGCTACAGTAATTATCCTAAATTTTATTCTACTTTTATTATCATTATCACTTTGTTTAAAATGGTTTCATGATGTGCTTGAACAGGTCATGGAGAGAAAAATTTTCCTCCCAGTCATCGAACCAGATGTACCAGGAGTGTTTATTAGTAAATCTCCTCGAAGACTTTACAAGCTAGGGGAGGTCGCCAAAATACCTTATATTTTTACAATGACTTCCCGTGAGCTGGAATTAGGTCTTGGTATGTTTACACTGTCACCTTAACTGAATTTTAAATACTACTACTACTTTTAGATTTTAATTTCATTTCATTACTTAGCATTTAGATTTGCGGGGTTAGACAGCGTTCCAATAGGCGCTATCCCACTTACAATTTGGCCATTAGCACCTCAGCTTTTAGATTATCAGGGGAAAGTTAACAATGAATTTTTAACCACGATGAAAATCATCCGACATTATGGTGGAGAAGCGTTTCTTTCTAGAAATCCACAATCCTTGGGACAAGTGAGAGGACAAAAAAAACTTGTATTAACTTTTAGAATGTCTTAATTTGATCAACCTTTTAATCATTTTTAAAGATTGCCACTGACCGCCATTTTTCCCATGGTATACGCAAAGCTCTCGAGTATCATTCTCAGATTGCACCCACCTACGCAGAATATTATGCGTATAGACACTTTTTAGGATATGCCAATGACTTGAGACTCAACCCTTATGAATTTGGAACGGTACACGGCGAAGGTTAGTCTAGAGACACAATTGAACGCGCTAGATGCTTTGGTTTTGACAGAAATATTTATACTTTTTTTCTTTCCCACTTTAGACGTTCCACTAATTTTTAACCGGACAGATAGAAAGCCAGTAGGGCGATATCATCAAGATTTTGCGGTTGTTCAATTGCTACAAAATCTCTATACGAATTTCGCAACGTTTGGGTAATACTACTTTTGTCTCATGTTGCGATAGTAATAAAACTATAAAACAATTTCTTCTTAATAATCTATGTAAATTATATTTTTCAGAGAACCCTTGTACACTTCAGCGGACTACAAGGAAACTTTTGTCTCATGTTGCGATAGTAATAAAACTATAAAACAATATCTTCTAAATAATATATGTAAATTATATTTTTCAGAGAACCCTTGTACACTTCAGCGGACTACAAGGAAGATATTAGAGTGTGGGAGAAGGTTAACCCTCACTCTCCCGAGGTATTTCCCATAGCCCAATTTTTAAATTAAATCTTGTTCTTGACAATCGTTTGCAGTTTAATGAGTAGTTATTATACCTATGTTTATGACTATCCTTATTTCAGATTTCTTTCCTGCAAATTGACAAAGATGTAAAAATGCTTGTGATTCCATCCTTTGAAAATGCAACAAACTTTTGGAACTCATTACGAATACGGGATTTATAACTAGTTGATAAAGTTTTGTTATAATATTACCAATAAATCTCTACTTTGCATCTCAATAAACAAACCTTCTTATAGTACTTTGACTGATACATTGCGTATTTGAATAACTAGGTACTGACCAATGGTGCGTTCAACTTGAAATCATGGGAAGGGGGAATAAAAGTTAAAGTTCGCAAATTTAAGATATCATTTTCCTTCAAGTTTAAATTTACGTTTAGCATTTACATAATCAAAAATTCTGTGCGTCAAACAAGTCGTTTAAAAGGTACGGATATAAAAAATGGTAAAAAATGGCTTCAAAAGATGTTTGTCTCTAACGCAGACTGAAATAAGCGTTATTGAAATATTGTAGTAAGATATTCGTTTCACTGAATCGCCAGTGCGTTGGTGAAAAGTAATAAAGCCTACATGTAAACGTAGCCAAGCGACTTATCTGCAGAAAATGTTTGTCATTTATTCAAAAGTAGCTCATGTCTTCCCTTGGTTCGTTCGGCTAGATTTAAATATAATTCATTACCTTTTGGTATAAGTACGTTTTCGTTATTTACGATTCTATACTAATCAGTTCAAAATTTATATTGAAGATTCTACTTCCCCACTGAAGGGATGGATCCCGGTGGTGCAGAAGCATTATGTCAGAATCTCACTCTCGTTATGAATGAAGCAGCCCGGAAACTGCAGGAAAGCCGTCTTCGTTTTGGAAAGCTAACAAATGGAATCAGTTTGTCTTCGGATTCCGAGCTATATTTGCAGGATAAATTTAACAAAGAAAGATCTACTTGTAAGATCTGCTGTCCAAAGTGCACTGCGACATTTGGAGTTCTCCCTAAATGTAGCAGTTTACCAAGATATGACTCTACATGTTTGAAAAAACAGTCTGAACTCTTGGTTGCTGAAGATGGTGCTGCTGGAGACTCTGTGCAATCGCCACTATACTCTGAACATAATATTCACTGGTCCCAGTCGTCGGATAAGGCCTCCGCTCTCCCATCTCCTCTGGAAATTACTCGATTTGAATACAATAAATATGGTTAAAAGATTTAACAATACCCTACCTCATGATTATTATAGCCATATTGTAGTTGAAAATTCTGATTTTAAAAATAGCAGATATTGACGAGTCGCTAGCAGGACCTAGGCCATGCACCTCCACAAATTTAGATACTCATAGGAAAAGTACAATTTTTAGACTCCCCGGTTCATCTACTTCTTGCATGAAACCTGATGGAAATGAAAATTCCCTGCTAAGGTCTCGCAGCTATGTTTCAATACCAGCACCTATCGTGATACCTCCGACTATAGACCCCGCCAATTTTTGCTCATATTCCTACTCAAGTAATGGAAGCAGAATGAACAAAGATATCAACTCTAATTTCGCATTGGCCCTTTCCAAGAACGACTCTAATATGGAAGGCCTGGATGCAGTTGAAGAAGGCACTTTTTATAATTCTTCAGGCTCATCAAGCAGATCATCTCTAAAATTGGAGAATGAAGAGGAGTACGAAAATCTCCCTCTTGGATGGACCTCTAAGATGGACAGATACTGTGATAATATAATTACCAACCAATCAATTAATAGCACCTTGTACCCCACTTCTGTTGGGGAGTCTGACTCAGAAGAAAATGAAGGACTTAATGAGGTACAGCCATTTAATTCTGGTAGTTTGGACCTAAGCAATACGAGTAGTGCAGATGATGTCATTCATATCAACATTCCAGAACAAAGAAAAGATTTATATAGAGATAGCCTTACACTCTTTTTAGATAAATGTTTGGGCAAATAAAGCAGAGATTTTTCCATTTTACGATTTTGTGAATTTTCTTATTTGACAATGATTATAATGGCATGCAAAACTTCTGACACTTAGGGCCGACAAAAGTCATGAAATACTTTAAATGGAAGCCACAACCTTGTAATTGGATTTTTTTAAAAGCTTAAAAAACCTCAAAATTCCCAAGAATGTTGGCAGCTTCAAACCGAATATCATGTTACTTTCAATACTTTTTTCATTAACCCGTATCTTGCTATTCAATAAATGAGTCATGAGATTCTCCCACAATTGTTCCATTTACGGCTTTCTAAAATAAATGTCCGCTTAAAGAAGAGTCTTTAGATATGTAGCTTATTTCACACTTACCCTCTCCATTTAGAATACCAATTTTAATCATAACTTGATACATTCAATACTGACAAAAAATTATAATCTTCTTAAAACGCACTCTTTTCCTTGATCACCTCGTCCGTACGATTTTAATCACCATCCAGCATGATTGTCTGGAAAGACTAAGGAATCCGTTAATACGAAACATTTTAATGGCTCTATAAACAATAAACCAATCATTCTACAGATCCCAAATACACATGAGTCAAGAGGAAAATTATTTTAACAAGCGGAATAATTTCCCTCAGAACTTTAGCTTGAACATAAATGCTTTACATAGTTTAACACAACAAATTAAATACTTTTCCTGGTCATTTATCATTCATTATAATAAAGTACGGGTAAATCATTATGCTTATTATACGGCTAAATCAGACAGCATTGCCAAACTTTAACAATTCCTGCAAATATATTCATACGCGTGAGAGTAACAGCGTTAGGTTGGCTACTTTTCATCAAATGTAGCTTGTTATATGTTTCTGTTGGAAAATTCACATATTTATGAAGCTCGGAGATGATAATGGCTTTATTTCTAGCTGAAAACCATAGATCATAAGATAGACACCAAAATCATTCAAATCGTGATTCAAGCTTCGTGAGACAGTGAGAAGAAAGTGGATTTCGGTCCGTACACCGGCGTTTCGAATGAACGTTAGAATATTTAGTGAGAGTAACTACTACTAATTACGCATTGATTGAACGAAAAATTGCAACAAATTGGAAAATAAATGGCCCCTAACGTGGTTCATATTCAGACCGAGGAGCGGAATCATGTCGCAAAGAAAAAGCAGCTTGAAATATTCTACGACGGGTGGTTCTACGATGTGACAGACTTTGTTGATCGCCACCCTGGTGGCAATTTAATTAAATTTTACACAGAGCCGGGAGAGGATGCTACAGAGGCTATACAACAGTTTCATTACAGGTCCAAGACAAAGGTCCAAAATATCATGAAAAGTTTTAAGAAACGTCCAGCGCTGGATCCCCTTGAGCGTTAGTTTTGAAAGTAAGCTATGAAACTAGACTAATAGACAAAGTTTGACACTTTATTTTCTTTAATTTGACAGGTGGACTAGAGCCCAAGGTTTTGACAAGACATCAGAGTTTAAGCAAAGATTTCAAAGAGCTTTTTGAAGAGCTTCAGGAGGAGGGATATTTCGAACCCTGTTATAGACACGTGACTCTTCGCCTCTTAGAATGTGCTGCGATGATAATAATGGGATACGGATTAATCTTCAAGTATGAGGATGAAACGATACCCTTATTTTTCTCAGTTATGTTCCTCGGCTTTGCCTTATCGAGATTTGGTTGGGTGCAGCACGAAGGCGGCCATCGAAGTCTCACGGGAAATAGAAAAGTGGATCAATTTATCCAGGATTTAAGTATTTGTAAGCTATAAATAAACCTGAAAATATTAGGCACTAAAATATATACGAAGACGAAATCTACTATATTTAATTGTTATCATTAGGCATGATGGCTGGGGGATCTTCAGTTTGGTGGAACTCTCAACATAATCGTCATCATGCGATGCCCCAAAGGTTGAATTCCTTATACTTTCACATAAGTTTTAAAAAATTGTGTTGCTCGAATATACTCAATTCCTTAAAGGTTACATCATGACGTGGATTTGGCAACTTTGCCCTTCGTCGCATTCCACAAAAAAACAGTTAAAAACAGAAGCGAAATCAATAGCTTTTTTGTGCGGTATCAGCACATTTTCTACTGGACCTTAGACTTTTTTGTGGTGGTATTTGTTTGGAGGTTCTTCCTGCACCCGAGGTACCAATTGAGGAAAAAGGCTTATTTCGAGCTTTTACTGAGTTTACCGACCCTCTATCTCATCTACCATTTTGGTCCATTTTGGACAGCACATTTTCTACTGGACCTTAGACTTTTTTGTGGTGGTATTTGTTTGGAGATTCTTCCTGCACCCGAGGTACCAATTGAGGAAAAAGGCTTATTTCGAGCTGTTACTGAGTTTACCGACCCTCTATCTCATCTACCATTTTGGTCCATTTTGGTACTTCATGGCAGCCTACTGGTTTGCATTCTTTCTCGGTACAAATTTTGCCCTTAACCATTCTCATTTGGACATTGCGGATAAACCTACCCATTGGATTGAATATAGCCTGACTCACACTGCAAATATCAATTCGTCAATATTTGTTGACTATTATATGGGATACTTAAACTATCAGATTGAACATCATTTGGTAAAAAAAATTATTTCCCATTATAATTAATCAAAACTCAAATTAAAACTCAATTACCCTAATACTTATTTTATTTTGTGTGTGTGTGATACAGTTTCCCACAATGCCCCAGTTTAGACACAAGGAGATAAGCCACAGGGTAAAAGCTATTGCAGAGAAAAATGGATTACCTTACAAAGGTCAGTTTTTACTTTCACACCTCTTTCGCAGAAAAATCATGAACTAAAACAGTTTACTTCAAATTTTTAGTGCTGACTTATACTGAAGCCTGTAAAATGGCTGTATCGAACTTGGCAAAGGTAGGGAAAGAGCTGACTGAATGAAACATCGCTCAAAAGTATTCACTAGTGAAAACAAAAAACAGATTGTGTTTGTATATTTAATAAAGAAAATACTGATAATGCTCATGTTCTAACTTTTAATTCAAATGTTTAATTCAACTTTTAATAAATACGCAAATATGTAACGTTATTTTTATTGTAATTTTCCTTTTGCTATACACTGGAACTGCATTACTGCATCATTATTTCAAATTAAATTCACCAGGAGAATGATTTTATATTTTACAAGTCGGGAATTTCTGGAAGAATCATCTTTTACATCAAAGTTAATTGTCATATTGTAAACTTCTGGAGATATGACCTTGCTTGATTAAAACCTCCAAGCTTGTTCCATGAAATGGGTGACCTCATTACTAGTTCGAACCCTGCTAGAAAGTCAAGGTCAAGCAACCTAAATCGGCTCTGTCAGATATTGGCATAAGAGTTTTCCTCTGTGATGACATAACGAATAGATACCTACCCAGACGTTATGGGAAATTCACATCATTGTATCCACCCTATTTTAATGTAAACAATGAACGAAACTATCCATGCGATTCGACAGAAAGGTCAGCAATTTCAGGACCATCACTACTACTTCCCACCAGATAGTAGCCTCTTCCCCTATTTAGTATTTTAACAAAGAAGAATTGGCAAGTCAAGTTTTTTCTCATCATTGTCTTTCGGGCTATTTCCTCACAAAACTATTCACCAGTCAATCAATGTAGGATCCTACCTAAATGATAATGATAACGACTATTGTCAAAGTAATCAACTTTGTTATAACGCACGCTAGACCTCACGCTGTAAACCATTGTAATTATAACTTGCTTACAATCACAGAAGTGCTAAACTCTAACTAAGGAATAAAACTACAGGAGATTTTTTTTTTGATCTCACCATTTGCAATTAAATAATAAACTCACATTAAAAAATAATGTATCAACAAAAAATGTGAGGAGGAAGAATTTGAATTTTTTAATGAAGCCGACTTTACCTAGCATGTAATATGAAATTTCCGATGCCGGTAAGGTAGATGGCATAGATTATAAAATTAATTGCCTTCGGGTTTCGGATTTACTGCAGTTGATTCTTAAACCTTGGGGTAAAATAAACTCACTTTGTTTTTGTCTACCCTGCCTTAAACATTTCGTCCATTCAGCCGACCATTCCTGTCATCGAAATATTTTACAACTCAACTGACTGTTAAATCAAAAAGTTTCAAAATGGCACCAAACGTTTCTATAACCAGCGAAAATGGAACGATAGGAGAAACAAAATCTAAAATAAAAGAAAAGTCTGAAATATTCTATAATGGCTATTTTTACGACGTGACCAACTTCCTTGATAAGCATCCAGGAGGTGATGTAATCAACTTCTACACTGCACATGGAGAGGATGCAACTCAAGCTATAGAACAGTTTCATTTTCGTTCCAAAAAGAAGGTTGACGTACTCTTGAAGGGATTTCATAAGCGTCCAGCACGGCCCCATGAACGTACTCAGATCTTAACTTTTCAGTTAATTATGGTTGCCGTAAATAATTTGTAGATTGAAATAAGCAAGGATTTTTTTGTTTAGGTGGGTTTAATTCCAAAACCCTTCAAAGACATGAAGCTCTGAGTGCAGACTTTAAAAAACTGTTTGAGGAGCTAAAAGATGAAGGTTTTTTTGAGCCTAGCATTTCTCACGTGATACTTCGTATAATGGAATGCTCATCATTGACTCTGCTTGGATTTGGAATCTTTCTTCAGAGTAGTGGCTCCATTCCGATGAAAATTCTAGGCACTTTCCTAATAGGATTTGGGATGTCTCGTTTTGGCTGGCTCCAACATGAAGGTGGCCATCGAAGTCTCACGGGAAATCTCCAAGTGGATTCTTGGTTACAAGATATCGGAATATGTGAGTTCCCAATTTCACCAATTAAATTGCTGTCTCAAGATTTTAACAACTATCAATACTTTGAAAGGCTTGGTTGTGGGAGCCTCCACTCAATGGTGGAATTCGAACCACGTTCGACATCATGCTATGCCTCAGAGGATCCATCATGATGTAGATTTAGAAACATTGCCTTTTGTCGCTTTCCACAAAAAACTGGTCAAGGGCAAAAAAGACTTTAACAGTTTCTTCGTGAGAAACCAGGTACCGGGAAGTTTTTTTTACTAATTGTGTTGTTGGAAAACTGAGATTAAATTGTCCTTTTCATAGCATATTTTATTCGCCACGCTTGATATGTTGCTGGTTGGGATTGCTCTGAAATATTACATCATCCCCCGTCACCAACTTCAAAATAAGGCTTATAGGGAAATATTTCTTAACTTGCCTGGCTTGATACTTCCCCCATTTATCTTGGGTCCAGTGTACACTATACTAATTTCGTACTGGTTCTCATTGTTCATGGCTACCAACTTATTTCTCAACCATACTCATTTGGATGTTACCGATCAACCTACGCATTGGATTGAGTATTCGCTGACTCACACGGCCAATATCAGTTCCAACATGTTTGTAGACTACTTCATGGCCTTTTTGAACTACCAGATTGAACATCACCTGGTAGGTATTCAATAATAAGGATTTTCTGATTGCATTAGTAAATGTCACCCCGTACTAACTAAACTACTATTAAATTAAATTAGTTCCCCTCAATGCCCCAGTTCCGACATAAGTATATTGGACAACGGGTCAAGGATCTTAGCAAGAAACATGGTCTACCGTATCAAGGTAAAACATCATATGCCTGATTTTTATAATCATATGAACGTTGAACAAAAATTCTTAAGTATGTATATTTTTTTTAAATAGTGCTGACATATCCAGAAGCGTGTAGACTGGCCATATCAAATTTGGCAAAAGTTGGGAAGGAACTGACTAATAGCGATGAACATTTCTCGTAATAAAGTTGATTTGTTAGTTGAAAAGATGTAAACGATGTAGATCAATTTTTTTATTTATATATTGCTACGATGCATAGTTGCCAATGAGCAAGAATTCGAAGGTTTTTTGCATAAGCATAACACAATCAGGAAAGCCATAAACTCAAGAAGCATCTCCAAACTGATTTTAACCGTTACTCCAGCATTTTGTTAGCGGAACAGGTATAACAGTAGTTGAACAGGGACGAAACAACCTAGGCAAAATGGGAGAAAGTCCCATGAATCTTGCTGAAATTGACAGAGAAATTGACCTTTTAGCCAGGGAAATCCAAGAACGAAAAAATATTCTTGAGCAAATTACTCGAATGGAAATGTTGGTTCTGGAAATTTTGCAAAACTTTGGTGCAAACAGTAAGTTAATTAGAGGAGGCTTCGGGTGTATTTTATTAAAGTCATTAAGAATCAAATGCATTCTTGAATGGAATGAAAACTCCCTACCAGATTTTTCCTATGATCCCAGCAGTGGACAATCAGGTTCCACTTTAGCTCAATACCAGGTGGTTTATAATAGTACCGGAACAGGTAGTGGAAGTACAAGAATCTCTTCAAATGCGGGTAAAATAAAACGGAAAGCCAACCCTAGCGATTATTTTTAAACGTAAACTTATAAAGTCTTTCACCTTAGCGTCATCAAGTAACCCCAATACCGATAGTTCTGGTTCAACCATTGCGCAATATAGGGTAGCTTACGATTCAAGCGGAGCTCAATCTGGAACAGGATCGAGCATGCGTGAG
>JAANSQ010003275.1:0-10366 GCA_036850885.1 Lepidocyrtinus dapeste
ATTCATAATAGATGAACAACTTTATTAGAATATTTCCTAAGAATTTCAATTCATTACATTTTCAAGTACTATTACTCAAAGCTTTCACCAAACTGAACGTCCAACGGCAAACTAATGATACAATTTGTTTTTTGTTGGAGACACGCTGTCGAATAACCAAACTTAAGAAAATTCCTAAAGCACACCAGCAGCATGAGTCCAACAGAGAACTTTCACCTGCAGTCAGTGGCCTTTTTCGATATTAATGTTCATGCATACTAAAATAGTTATATATGCTTTAGGTATATTCCTACAAGTGTTTTTTTTCTTAAAAACACTCGTAAAAATATGCAAGCATGGAGTTCTAGTTGGTTTCGTTTGGTCTAGTCCGGTTGCATGCGATAGCTAACGTACATACCTTTTACTTCGTTTCATGGATATACTCACGCAAATATGTGGCTTGTGTACGTACTTTAAACATTTTGGCAAATGTGACCGTATATAAACTTAAAAGTGATTGATTGCAATTCCACAGTATTTACTACACTTCAATTTTACAAAGTAAAAAGCCCATTTACTTTTGTGGGGAATGAATGTATGCATGAATAAGTATAACGCGACATGGTCATTTCACTAGACTTTTGTGTATTTTTTCTTGTAACTTTTTTTATTGTGATTGCAATTTCAAAGGAACAAGTCCACCTTATAAAATTGTAATATGGAATAAAATGATCATTACACTTACAGTCCTACGGTCCTACCTTTCCACCGTCTGAGGTAGGTGGCTTCATATGGGTTTCCTTTACTTTATATACAAAGCTATTTGGGAAGTGTTGGGAAAAAAATGTTTTCAAATGGGAGTTGGGAGTGGACTTTTTGCCGTGATGTGAATAGCCTTTACAACCTGAAAACATCATGTAAGCTCCGTAAAAAAAATACAGACTCGAAGGAAAAGAGCAAAGGCTTTACCATATTATTGCGTTTAGGCTGGAAAATAACTAGCGCGATAAATAGTTATATGTAGAGTTATTCATATATTATGATAAATATTTTGTACGACAAGAAAAAACATGACCTTAAGTATTGTACTTTATAGGCTTATAAGCAAAATGGCAAAAGTTTCTGGCTGATTCTAAGGTAGTGGTTAGGTTGGAATGTAACGAAATGTTCAAAACAACTGCATAGGAACAATGTATAAAAAAGTTTTGAGCTGTAATTCAAATAATATGTTTACGATAGTCCTTCTGGTTTTTGGGTGTATCCGATGAAAAATTAATAACTTAAATATAAAATTATAGATTAAGTTTATACTTTGGAACAGAGTCAGACATGGCTATTGCAACTCCAAACTCCAAAGTCGATGACTAATCTAAATTTGGTATGAATAGCCGCTAATGATCTCGCAGCAGGCAGTTTGTTCGGAAAACATAATATTACATACCATGTACATGAGTCAAATGTATATACTTTAGGGTAAATTGTCGGTTGTAAAAGCAACTTGGAATTTGCGAAACCGGTAGTGCAATAATCTTTTAACTTTTGAGGAGGGTAAAGGGGAAATGTTCTTCGGGTACTTTCACCAGCAGGGAAATTGCTACACAATTGAACACTTTTTAAGTACGTACGCGTGGTGGGTGAGAGGTGCTTGAACTTCAACTCGAATAAAATGCCTAGAAAATTTAATTTACAAGCCGTTAAAAAGCTGCGAAATAGTGTAACGCAGTAGAATACATTAAGAATGTCTAAGGATTGGAATGTTGTTGATGGATCTTTAATGAAGAATATTGTGACGGTTAAGAAGTGAATGAACTTTGATGACGCCAAGACAGCCTACAAGGTTTCTGATGGAGGTAAAAAATGGTTTATTTCCTTACATCAGGGAATATTGCCAAGTAATTAAGCTAATGATGATGCAATTGTAGGGGACTGTTAAAATTTTATGGAGCTACAATAAAATTCGAAAGGTAAATGGACTTTTTGACTTTGCTCGTGTAGCTTAACCTTCTCCAGAATAGAATTTTTATGGGCGTTTGAAGATAAATAATTAAGCTATTCACTAAAAGTTTATAAATATTAATGTCAATATGTGGATTAAACATACATGGAACTTTATCGAGAGAATTTTTATACTCAATATTTATGCAACCAACTTTAACTCAAAAGTTTTGAAACGACAGGACATGAGGAAGTTATTTCGCAAACAACCAAAAGCTAATATATAGTCATAACTTCTCGGAGGTTTATTTTTTCTGGAGATTAAGCACGGCTAATCATTTGTTTGAAACATGCTTCCGCGTAGATAAGCGGAGGAAAGTATTCCAACTGTAACTATTTACTTTCCCCAGAAATGTATCGAATGAAAAACGACACTTCTTGAAAATGCACAGAAAAATAAACAACATGTTTTATAGCCTCTTGGGGGAAAATCTTTCAGGCTCAGGGTGCATTGTGCACTTTTGTTAGTTAGATGACCGATAATTTATTAGCATGTCCGGTAGGAATAGGTTAATGGCCAAGAAAAATTCTCTCCGACAGTTTTACTTTATTGGCCAAATGCTTCCTGGTTTCGTACAGTTAATACTTTTACCAAACCAAAAATATCCCAGGTTTTCCATTGAAACCAGATGAAACGCTTAAAGCGTAGAGGTAACATGACGTAAAGGTGAAAATGGTTCGAACAAATACGTACAGAAAGGGAAAGAAATGCGTCACCTGAGAGAGAACCAACCCAAATAATATTAAACCAATTATTTTCACATGTAGGTATTTTCATTTCACTCCGTATCAAAGTGCCACCAGCAATCGATGCGATGACTTTTTGTTGAAAATGGAGCGCATAGCCTTATATCTCTTAAAACTCTTTTGATGAATGTCCTTTGGGAAAAATAGGCTTTCTACCTTTTCTGATAATATTTCTCTTTCAACAAAATATTAATGAAAGTTGGCTCAACCCTATCGTGTTTAACGGATATTTCGGACAAACAAATATAAACACTGGGCAGCCGGAATTCGACGTTATTATCAACAAATCAAACTTCGTTGGAAGTTTTCTCTATTCATATCGTTTCTAAAGAACAGATGGAGGTACAGTTTCCTTTCTCAGTATTTTTAAACATACATAAAACATGACATTCCCCGAGGTCATAAGTAAACCTTCGTCATAAAACTCGCCCCATTTTCTTTTAACCAAATTACGTTCTTAACTGGGTAATTCAACATGTGACAAAGTTGACAATTTAAAAAATCTATGATTTACTTGAAGTATTCCAACGAAACAGAAACTGCGCATTGAAGTAGCTTTTAGGAATCAAGATGCCCCATGAATGTAGGGCTATGAATTTATAGTCTCTTTTCTCTTTTTAATCAAGTGAGTAGGGTTGAAAAGTTTTTTTTAAACCATTAACATTTTTTTTGCTACACCTAAACCCCATTCATCCGGAAGGGTATTTCACGATCAGACTGCTTTCTCCTATTCCCTCTGCACAAATGGAAATTCTAAGAAAAGAGTTAAAAACATGTAGAGTATTTAATAGTAATACAACTGGAACGTACAAATTCCATTCAGAATATACGCTTCGAGTCGAGCTACTAAAATTGCATGGAAATCCAAATTCATGAAAACATGTTCGTTCACTTACCCAAATCAGGTGAAATGGAAGTAAACCTTGAGCAAATTGAAGAGCTGTAGGACGTGTGCTATAGCCAATCTTTTCATGTCGGATAGCATTGCATTCTTGAATTTCATCTATTGGAATTTCGGATGAAATGCATACTGTGTCGGGTATAAAAAAATGAAGAGGCTTACCTTACTCCTTACTTGATCGCTTTACAGAGCGAGAGATTTTGTTTTGCTCATTTTTAATTTTCTCCAATTCATCCAACTCTAAAACACTTTAGAATTCATAACAAATGCATGCATCACGCTTTAATCACGTCGGAATTATGGTACAGCCCATACTTTTTACCTCTCCCAATTTTTATTTATAATCTTCATGTGAAAATGGAATGTTTATGGCACGCAGAGAGGTGATAACGTAGCCTAATAAATCAATATGCGTAAAAATGCGCACGAAATGTAGGCAAACTTTCACTGATAACCATACCAAATAAGTTGGTGAGGTAGAAAGCGATGAAAATGCCAAGAAAATCGCACGCGCCACTTAACACACTTTGTAATAAAATTTCTCACTAAAAAAAATACAAATAACTACACATACAAGCAAAATGTGACATAAAACTTGTGTATTTTTTCACGTAAACAAAACGACAATTGTCAAACCTTTTATGTGCATACAAGTCAATACATGTATGAGCTTTTTTATGAAGTCAACTAATCTAGCTGGACTCATTTACCGTGTGATGTCTGCCTCATGAGGAACGCAGCGTTTGCAAGTAGTATGTTTGAGCGTGAATGTGATTGTGATAAAAATCAAAGTCACCAGAACTGTTGGCGATTCCATCTGCATATTAGCTAAATGAGGCTTTGTCCTCTTTTCCCCACTGACTGACTTTCACCGTGAAAAGCATACATACCTATAAACTACATATAAGGGGATATGCAAACAGTTTATATCTTATAAATTATTTTGGTAATATTTGACTGCACACCGTAGGCAAAATTATTCTAGATATTTTCTCCTATTTTCATAGAAAAAGGAACGGGGTTGGAAGTTGGAATATATAAGGTGTATTAATCCAGGAGGACTTGAGTTCCAGAAAAAAGGAAATCGTGTGAAAAAGAACGAGTAACACAAACACCAAGTCTAGGAATCAAGGTGAAAATGCAGTGCCATAACAAATGCTTAATAAGTACGCATTAGCTGGTGAAAAGAAAGTACCCACGCGCACATTTCTCCAGTTTCTACAGTACCAGCTCCAGCTTCCCCCCAACTCAACCACTTTCGGCGAAAATTTAAGTAGGATAGTATTGAAAAATAATTCTTAAATATAGCCTTCGTATATGTACGTCCTTGGTTTCTTTATGCAAATTAGGCGAAAAAATGCATGCGAGACATCATATGCACGTACAGATTTTTATAATGGCACGCTGAAACACGCGTATCATATCCGCTTTTAAAGAGATTGTCCTTATATAAATTTTATAGCCTTATTTATGTTATGGCCTTCCAGCGTTCCAAACAATTTAGGTTGCTGCCTACTCGCATTTACATTTTTACATGAAACCTATACACAATTCTACATCCATTTCAGATATACTGTATAGGCCATAAAATTCTAAAAATCAGTACAAATAAAAAATATTCAGTTTCCCTTTTGTATTTATAAACATGACGAAACTTTCCCTTTGAAAGTTTGAACAATAACATAGAGCTTCATGTCACACATTTTTTTGGAGGGAGCTATAACAAAAAATAACAAAGGCTTATTTAGTGTGGCCGTTTGAGAACACACATGTACCGTGCTTCCTTCCATTATTGTCTGAGAACGGGATTTCTCATTCATGCATTATTGAAGAGGCTACTTTCGCCTTGAAACTTTTTTCTCCCGTCGTCCCGTAGCACTAGCTGTCAGTATTCTTACATGTCAAGTGATTATCACGCCTATTATTGGCCAAACCAATGGATAAAAAGTAGGACAAAAAAATCTTCCTTGTTAGTTCTTATTTGACCCCAAAAATATAAAATATTCTATATTTCGATTGGAGGAATGATAAAAACGCAAAGAATAAACGATGGACCAAATATAATTGTTCAAAAGAAAAGAAAATTCCTGAAAACAACGGCAAACGTAAAAATATGGAGCGGGTTTAATTTTAATTTAGATAGGTATTTATCACACTATGATATAAACAGGTGTCTATATGGAGTGATCTAGTTTATTAATTTATTTTATGAATGCTTTAGATTATCTATCGACCCAATTTTCCAAAAAAAAAGTTTGCCATTATATAAACGTTGAATTATATAGAAATTAGAATGCTGTTAAAATAAACGGCTAGTCAATTCCTCAATTCTTTATGAGAAATGACATTCACTTGCCACCAAAACCAAAAGTAACGTTATGGTTGAACGTTTCACAGATCAAACATTCCGTCCAACCAAATATCAGGCGTAAATTGACCATCGACTAACATTTTATTGTATTATCTCACCAATTTGATTGAATCGAAGAAAAACTTTGCCGAATCCAGTTGACAATCTACAAACAACAAATGCAGAAAATAAGTAATGCAATGCTTTGTAATGATGGTATTTTAGCATACCTTCGGGAACAATGGAAATCGATAAACAAACCGAGCTAAGATCCAACACGAACAAATTTGAACTTTTTATTAGACTAAGGTACATATTGTCAGGCCAAGGACAACCGAGGCATTATAACTTGTTATTTATTCAGGTTTTTAAAGTTTGTCAATGTCACATATTCTGAGAAAGTTGCATAGTTTTGCATTACATATAAATCACCCGAGTGTAAAACCCATAAAAAGCTGGACTTTATAATGTCGTTATTTGCTTTTAGGGGTAAAAAACTTGAAAAGAGAATGAGACCCTTTGGCAGCCTTCTGCAACTCTTTTTCTCTCGTGGAGACTTTAACGTTCTGCAAAGATAAGCAAAAAATTCGGTAAAATTATAACGATAACGAAAGGCTAGATAATTGGGGCATGATGAGAATTCCTGAGAAGGAAACATTATACTGTATTTTCTTCTACCTTGTTCGTGGGGGTAGCGTTCGCTGATCCGTAATCCTCCAATGGCACCACAGGATCATCGTTATCGTCCGAAATTTTACTTTTCTTATTAGAATTTTTCTCTTCCAACTCTTGTAAACTCTTCCTCTTTAACCCACTTTTCTCCTGGACTAAAGGAATGTCCAATTTTTCGGCCAACTTTTTCCTTAATCCTTCTTCCAAATACTCACCGACAATCTCAAAACCATAACGAAGCGCATCTTCTTTGCTGTTTCAAAATTAAGCCCCAGCAAAGAGAAATTTTCATTAGTACCAAAAAACTTCTCTTTGAAAAGATTCGCAGTGGTGGACCTAAGTTAGGACTTAGAAATCAAATTACTTTACCTCACGTTAGTGGTGGACTCAGACTCTTTCATAAAATTTGCAGAAACCGCAGATTCTGCTTGGGAAATACCCTTTTTCGTTAGGAACTCGGCTACTTTGTTAATTTTCTTGGTTAGCCAAGATAACGTCTTCTCTTCCGAGTAAACGAAAGCAATGATGTCATCACATCCTATTGCATACAAAAAAGATATCATCTCAATATAAGATTTCATTATAAAAATTTTCATACGCTAAACTATTTTCAAGTATGAATACCTTTCTTAACGGCAATGTTTTCTATCTGTGTGGGTGATATACGATTGCAAAAGACATCAGCCACTACCCTCGGTAATGAACTTTCTTCTAAATGATCACACAGTTGCATTGCTCTATCCGACTAAAAGTAAAAGACAACCAGGTTCAGGTTAATACCTAATTAATTGATAACTCGATCCTAACAGAAATACGTAATTAAATCAAATTGAGTAGGTATTTTTTTTTGATTTGATACCTTAGCTAATACAGGCAAAAGTAAGAAGAGTGGATCCACAGGTGTTATAACATACCAATTTCCATCCGACAGTACCGTATCGCCAACAAACCAACTTCTAAAAATTTCAAAAACAGCAAAGGTTAAATCATGTCATGTCACTAAAGTACACATTTACAAATGCACAGAATAATACCTAGTGTCCTGCTGCATGGTAAGAACTTCGTATGTAAGAGGGCTGGTTTGACCTTCATTTGAACTTTCTTTTCTACAATCCACCAGAAACAAGGATTTGTTTCCTGTTCTCGGATGCTTTACATGAAACTCTTGAATTGTTTCCCAGCCTGAATTTCGCATCTCTACAAGAAAAAAAACAAAAACACTTTGACTGCGAAGACGTCAGAATTTATCAGCTCTAAAATGATATTACCTACATTACTGCTAATAACATCAGATATGATAAGGTTTAAATACGGGTTTGAAATACTTCAGTTTTTTATGCAGGGTGGTGAAAATAGTGTGCGTACATTTATTATTAGTAATTACTTTTTCCCAATTAGGGCTACAGACTTAAACACTAATTGTTATTTCAAAGTCAAGAGAAAGTTAAATATATTTGTTTGGAACATTTAAACTTTCGGTCTCGAGTCTCTGTTTCTTCGCTTTTTCGTAATGTCGTCGATAACTGAACGTTGTCTAGACTTTCTTCTCATCTCCTCTTGTAAAGATCTTGTTCTGGAAGACCTCCTTTTCCGCGTGGGTACAGAAGATCTTCTAAACTCCAAAGTATTCAGTTCCCGAATCTTGTGACGAGCTTCCTTAAAGTTTTCGTAGCCTCTTTGCCACAACACTTCAAAGTCTGAATCCGAATCATCAGGTTTATTCATACCAATCAGTTTTACAGGGGTAGAGATAAAGTAGCTGTGGGGATCGAGATAAAGAGCATCCTCTATACTCGAAGCACCACCCCGGTAGGGGCATTGCGGAACGTGTTCAAACTCTACACTTCCAACTACTTCGTCATCATCGCGAGTGTAAAATTTATTGAAGTTGCTAACAATGACAGGAACAGGCTAAAGTTGATTAAACATTAAAGAATTAATATGGTGAAATAATAAAAGGCTGAGCTCTGGGGTTAGCATTAATACTGACCAGCGCAAGAGTTAGCACACCAGCAATAGAACAGAAAGTCCCGACGATCTTGCCGGCTACCGCTACACGGCGACACAAAATGCATAAAGATTTAAGTTTTAACCGTATTTAACTTATTAAATCGCGTAATATGGATTGAACATTTACTTAGAGGGACATCATCGCCGTAGCCGCAGGTTGTCTGCGTTAAATAAAGCCACTTAAACTCAAGATTCTGAATGAATCAAAGTTGGAAATAAATAATAATTAAAATACCATTGTAATTACACTCCACCAAAACGCATCCATAATAGATCGGAAGTGACTCTTGGGGCTATGTAACTCAGCAAAATAAACTGCACTTGAGAAAAGGACGACCCCAATCGCTAGAAAAAATATAAGCAATCCAAGTTCCCTTAAGGAAGCTTTCAAGGTTTTCCCCAGAACCTTGAGACCTTTGTTGTGCCGAGATAACTTCAAAATCCGGAACACTCTAACAAGCTTCACAACTCTAAAGATTGTGACAGACGTGGCCTTATTCATATTAGAAGGATTATCCTCGTTCTTCATTATGACTGTTATGAAAAATGGTATTATGGCCACGAGGTCGATAATGTTGGAAACTGACTTGAAGAAAGTCGTTTTACGCGGAGCAGATAAAACCCTAATCACGAATTCGAAAGTGAACCATACTATACAAATTGCTTCCGTAAAGAAGAATGGATCACTCATTGTAGGGTTCAAGGCAGTTTCCATTGCTTCCAGGTGGGTTTTGTCCTGGAAGACTGGAAGAGTTTCTAAGCAGAATATGAAAATGGATACGAGTACCACGATGATTGATAATATGGCGACTATCCTAGCTTGTTTCGAACTTTCCGGATATTCCATTAGAAGCCAGATTTTCCTTTGGAAAAGTCTTTTAGGTACCGTTTTCTCAACGTCTACAATTATTCCTTCGTTCAGTCGATACTTATCAATGACTTTAGTTCCCAGGTCAAAAAACACAATTTCTTCCTCGAACATTTCCACGCTGACGTGAGAAGGCTTTCTAAGTATTCCTTGAGACTGGTAATAGTACAGAATAGCGGTGAAGGAACTTCTATTCCGATCAAAAAAATAATCATCCCGATTTGGATCATAGAATTGCTGCAGACGTTCGAGATTCCCCAGCAAGGTATTGGGGTAAAAGTTCAATGTCCTCAACTGCGTCGCGAATAGTTTTCCAGAGACATTGATTTTTATAATTTGACACATGGAGTGGTCGTGCAGGACTGGTCGAGGAACTTTATTAGCGAGCCTTAATAACTTTTTCCGCTTCCCATGGAATCGTCTGTTCACTTGAATTCGTTGATTTTTTGAGTTCAAGCGCTCGACTGAAGTGCTTGAAAGTTGCCATGTGCTGTAAAAGGACCATTCTGGTCTGTAAGAGGGGATCAAGATTGCTTCAATGAAGAAAGTCCAGAATAGATGAGGGATTGATTTTAGAAAATTATAGCCCACTTTCAAAATCTCCTTGGGTGTAAGTTCGCGGAGTAACTTGGTGTAGTTTAATTTCCGCTCGTTTCTTATGTCAATAGATCGAGGTCTAAGAAGTAGTAATTTAAGTATTTGTAGTATAAATAATACAATTGATGATAACAATAATCAATGCTATTCAATTTTTGAATCCCTTATTTAATTTACAATTTATAAGGCTGATTGGCCAACGGAGAGGCACTACCCACTGAGCTCCTAAACATTTTATCCTTCTAAA
>JAANSQ010003276.1:0-10361 GCA_036850885.1 Lepidocyrtinus dapeste
TCATAGGTACTGAAAATTATGCGTTTTTTGGGAGTAAAAGTGGATTTCAACATCTCTACTACGTATTGATTTTTTACCTAGACTAGTCTTGTATGAACAAGCTCGAGGTTATTTTTGATCACTAAAGAAGTTTATAAGTTCAAAGGTTTATTAAATGTATTATGAACGTTTTCATAATTCCTTGAAAAAAATTGGTCAGTTGTCCACTCTATCTTCGTGTACATGAACACTTATCCCCGTTTCAGCACTTTGTCGCCTCTTTATAATAGCGTCTGCTTTATGCAGAGATTGGAATCAAATGTAAGGTCTTTTATCAGCAACCTTACGTCGGTCTCTTGTTTCGCGCTGGTCAGACGTCAAACGACCCACCGACTCTACTATTTTTCTTGTTATTACCCAATCTAATGCATTTTGCATTGCAATTTCTGCAATTATTGCTTTGCCTCTTGGACATTACCGTGTGGAAGCGGAAGCAGAGCAAGAGAGCAGCGTAGTGATATTGATCAGGCCCTGAATGGGAAAAATGTTGGGAAAAACTGGAATGTAAATAGAATGAGTTAGCTGGAATTATATGGCTTGGCGACCTGACCTCCTGAAATTGACTACAAGAATCATAAATAAAAAGCTTTCTTTGTTTTGTTTGCTGTGTTGCAGGCATATAACTCACACTTCCATTTTTTACTGTGTGCACAAGATAAAAATTGATTTTTCAGAGAGGGGAATCGGCATGGAGTACAAAATGCCAATATCAAACAGTAAAAAATAAATGAGCGAGCCCTCAAAATGATGGAAAGGCATGATAGAGCTTATCTTTTTACTTTGGTTTTGCTTACATTTCGTTTGCGAGTGCTCACTTAAAGGAGTGAAGAAGTAAAGTGTATGCATTACGTGGGCAATCATGTACACAGGCATGGCAAAAGTTCAATGAATTTACGAATGACCTCCTTTTTTAATGCTGATGTTACTGCTGTACGCTCTGCTTAGGCTAAGCTCTCTCATACCAAGTTTGTTTTGCTTTCCTGTTTGGCTGTTTGCGTGGTCCAGTAGTGGTGGTGGAAAGTTGAAACTGCTGCTTTTACTATATTAGATATCGATACGTAGGTAAGTGATACCTAAAATGCCTACCCTCACTAAAAAATGTATGCTATGATAATATGATAATGAACGGCGTGATATTGTGTTGTCCAAAACATGCTACGAATTCTCCTCTACCTACTTTAGTTACTCTGGCGCTATAAAAACTTACTTTGTTTTGTATGATTGCAACATATCGTAATAATTTTTTGTTTGTTGGTCAAAATTGATGAAAATTGTGATGATGCTAAAATGGGTTTAGAAAAAAAGGAGCGTGGTACTCTCTTATCATCATCTTCATGACTGCTTTTTATGGATGGGTTAAGAGCCATGTAGAACAAGATTTCTCTATTTTTTTCATAAGTCGAAAGCATCACTGTGATCCTTCATTATACTCAGAATGGTGTTTTAGGATCGTAGGTCACCAGGGACAAAATTTCATATCGGTTAACAACCTGATGGGAATGATGGTGCTGACCAATTTTTGTGGATGTGTTTAAATGCTTCTGGTTATTTACGCTTTTTTTAGAGGATAGCGTGTGAAATATTTTTACGAGTTGAGATAACAATTCAGAGTGCATTTTTTTTCTTGGTGAAAATGGCATTTTATTGTGCTCAAAGGTGCTGACGACATTTGACGCTGAGGATACTGATAATAGCATGAAGCTTTAGCAGAGATATTTTACATTCTCTTGATTTTTGGGACATTTTTTCAGAGGTAATCATATTTCATTGCTGAGTCTTTATCTTTTCAGATTGGATAATGATTTAATGTTTTAATTGTCTGAAAGCATAATTACAATAGATAGTTTACAATATTTATGATTCATTATGATGACTCCTTAAAATTGCTGTATTTTGAACGGGCCATGTCATCATAAAAGTGAATATTTGCTCGTGTCGTACATTTTTTTTTTAAAAAAGGGTCTAAAGTTCAAAGAATTCGGCACTTCATCACGAAGTTTTTTTGTTGGAAAATCGTTTGGCGACGAAAAAATTTAAAGATGCATATAATTCGTAGGGTATGATTATCTAACCTAGATAAAATTTGCGTCCGTGTCATTTTCACTTTATACGTTTTTTTCGACTGAGATGGAAATTCAGGATGCGTCACATCACCTTAAATTCTTTTTTTGTCCCTTGTTTTTTAAGCTGAAGGAAATCTACTGATTTGATGATGACTTGTCGAGTGTATGTTTGTTTATATTCATGACCAATCATAAGACATTAGTGTAATTTGCGCGATGTGAATCACGAGAATCATAAAATGAAGATAATTTGAAAGCAATCTTAAAGCAGTTTCTAATTTCAAGGAATGTAATATGATTTTCTTGCGCTCCACTTCCCTTTTCGAATGAAATTTTGGTTGGAAAATGAAAAGATGATGTTGAAAAAGGTTTTGATGAGATGAGGGCAGATCTGACGTCAGGCTCGTCATCATGTAGAGAAAATTGGAACATGGAGTCACTGAGCGAGAAAAAAAATGCTGTGGAATCTTTAGAAATATGAAAAGCCAAGAGGAATTTGAGAAATGTTGGAAGAGCTGAGGTCTTACAAAATGTTGTTTGCTGAACCCGTCATTGTTGTCTAGTATAATATGTGTGTATATCTTGATCAATTCAATTTCCTTCTGCTTGGGTAGTGATTGAGAGTGAGACTATCGAAGAATATGATTTTGTTATTGACGCGTAGCTCTGGGGAAACCTCGTGCTTCAAACTCTATTCTGTGTCGGTATACCTAATTAATTTTATTTACAATTTGATCAAAAAAGAAATGCCATAGGACTTGATTGGATCGAAACGTGGTCCTTGAAACCTCTTGGCTCTCTTATTTTCCGCTCGAAAGTGACGATTAAATAAATTGTGGTGGAGTTTGGGTTGAAATTGGAAATCTGAGTGTTGAAATAATCTGCGAAACAATTCAAGTAGAAAGTAGTTTGTGGTAGTCCAGGAAAAATATATACTTTTTTTTATAGTGTTAGCCCTGATAAATACAAACTTGTAGAGTTTGTCCACTATCGGTATTTGCAAGAGACCACATTTGTCAAAAAATAAATATTCCAAGAAGACACACTTTACTTTCCCGTTTGACGCAAATCGAGTAAATTTAAAAATAGCTACTACTTCACGATGACGACCATGCTTTATAGTTATGCTTGTTTTCATGCTCCAAATGCGGTAAGACTTTGATTGCATTTTGAGAACGAAACAGGGATGCATATCGCATCTTTCTCACAAAAAAGATTTTATATCAGAACCAGGGATTAAATTAAATTGCATCAGCACATTAACGCTTATTAACATCTTAACATCTCGATACAGATCTGGAATTATCTTATGCTCATATTACGCATGGATGCAGTTTTTTTAAGTGTAGGTATGAGATATGCAAATGGATATGAAGTATAACCTCCTTCTCAGCATTTTTTTTAATTTGACAAAAACTAGGTAATATGAGCTGTATGAGATGACCATCTTAAAGTGTATTTTTTTACGCTGCGTTTTCTCTTGCATGATTCTTTGGGTTAATTAAAAATAATGTTGGCATAGCGATTCATAATAGGTCGGAAGCCAAACCAGAAATTATTAAACGAATATAAAAGTAAACCAATGGGTACATTACATAAGAATCTTCATATTGTTTGTTGCAAATTCCTCTGGTTTCAATAGGACAATAGGAAGGTTACACAAAATATAATTGAGCAATTGCCAGTGTCGCAGTTTATAAAGAAACATATTTTCTCTGTAAGTTGTCCTCCACAGAAGAGATGAAAATGGTAAATTTAATTAATGGGAAATTCATAGTTAAGTGAACACAAGATGAGTGACGGACAGCCAAAATGAAATCCAGGAAGCCAAAAATTTAACCAGATATATCAGTATAATTCCTTAAGCGACTGTTAGTGTCAGTAATATTACAAATGTAATGTTTGCTTTTCCTTCAAAAAAAATGATAAATGCAAGTTGAAAACTGTTTAATTAAAGCTTTAATGTCAGCTTCTTTGCCAGTTTTGTTCATGCTTTAGTCACTTAGAAATAGATTTTATTTCCATATTTACTTAAATATTGACGCACGAGAGGAAACGAACTCTACTTTAATGTAATGGTGTACCAGCACAAAAATAAATTAGTACATTTTCATGTAATCACATGTTTTCCGTGGTCTTTTCCTGTGGTCATTCTTATCACTTGTCTTGGTTGTCATCCTCTTAAATATTTTTTTTACAAGAATCTGGTGTATGCGATTGAGTGAGAGGTGCAGTAGCTTGGATTGATGAGCGGTACTTGTGTGTACGTATACCTATCTACATTCAATTCATTCTTTGTTCGGCCATTTTTCCTACAGAAACTGTTACGCGACTTGATATTGGCACTTAGCAGCTTAGCTTCACCTTCACATTTCTTCTTGGATTTGATTGTCAATATCAATATAGGTGAAGAATGTTAGAGATATATTAAGTCTCCAAAAAACTGGCTAAATGGTAGTTTTAATTGATTTCCTTTCTCTTCAAGTTTATTCGAGTTCAAGTCGACGTTTGAGTCATCCTTCAACTGAATTTAGGCTAGAATGGAGAGTACCTCTCTGTTTAAAAAATCTTCAAAAAATTTAACGATTTGATTCAAAACAGTCATTGCTCTAAAAATTGCTGACGCATGGACTAATGTTGTACTAACTCGTTAGTTTCTACCGATTAAATTTCAAAGCGTTTTCTCTCCCAACTAGCAAAAATGGTAGAGAAGAGCTGCACCGCAAAATAGTTTTCTCCACTTTGTTTCGTTCACTTCTCTAGAATCTCTTGGTTATCGAAAACCGCACTAGAAATCTGCACAAATGATCTATGTATAAAGTATATAAGCACTTACCATACTTGTATTTGTACACGATATTACCTAAAGGAAATAATGTTGTGCTTGCATAAAATTGGATAACATCTGAAGGCATTGCATTGTTCAATCAAAGCCAAGAGTAGCAAAAAGGCTCCGACTCTGACTGACAAAAAGGCAAATTACACTGGCAACATTAGTGCTTGAATAGAATAAATGCAACAAAGCGTAGGTACATGAAATAGATTTTGATAGAACGTTATATTGTATAGGTAATCTAGAGTCAACAAAACTTGTGAATCGAGCGATTCGATATAACCTTAAAAGTAAAGTTGTATATTAACAAGCGTAGGTACATAAAATAGATTTTGATAGAACGTTATATTGTATAGGTAATCTAGAGTGAACAAAACTTGTGAATCGAGCGATTCGATATAACCTTAAAAGTAAAGTTGTATATTAACGCTGTATTTTATCTGTGAACTTGCCTACATATCCACTGTAGGAACAAGAGAGCTACATGAGATATATAGAGTGTATTTTGTACCACCGATACAAACTGTGAAGGAAATGGCTGCGAAAAAACAACATCAAGAGCAACTCCACCAAATGTCTTTTTTTCTGGGTTTCCACCCTTCATCGTTTTCATCATCCTTTTTATTCAAGAGAGTTGATTCCTTCGAGCGAAAATAGAAGAACAATGTCTTGTCGTGATTGCCTTATACCTATGCAGGTAGACTAAGAGACAAGCTATTGCCAGTGGTTGCTCTTGGTAGTCAAACCGAAGAGAAAAAAGGCGTTAGTTCGGCTACCCTTCTCACTTTTATATGTATTTTACCTGATAAATAGTGAATAATCTTATGGGGGTGATTTTCATGAATCATCATGAATCATGGGAGGATAAATACTATACGTTACGATGCTTTTCTTGTGGCTATACAAATTGTAATAAGTCGATATGGTTCCTGATCCTCAACTCTCATCTCGTCTGAAATGCCCAATCTCGTAGTAATATTATCTATGGCGAGGGATTAAATAAGTACATAATGTGGCTTACTTTGAACAAGTCCTACGAAATTAAAAAATAATTCCGTTTTTTAAAACTTTTGCAAATCGTTTGAAGGTTTTTAAGGCCTCCCTGTTTTGTTTACGCTGTGCAAATATTTTTTGAAATGTAGCTGCTATGTGTACGCCTGCTGGTTCGAGATAATAAATTTAATATAATGGCTTATGTTATGTTTGATTTGGTTGAGAAGCTAATTGGTACTTATGGCGTCTTGCACGATTTAAGTGTCTGCGCCGTATCGCATTGCTTTCAGAATGCAGTAATAACTTACAAATTGCATTTAGAAAGTGAAGTTTTGCCAACGCTCGCAGAATTTTTATGGCTGCGTAATATTTTTCAATGAGATTAATTTTATGTGTAAGTGATTCACAAAGATAATAATATGATCATCATCAACGTGATTCAATTGGTTTGAGTGCGACACAAAAATTTATAGGCAATCTACGAGATGAACAATATGCTCAATGAAAGTAATTGGCTTGGGCGTAATTTTATGCTTTCTTCAGAACAACTATAGAGAATCTTAAATACTTGTCTGGGCTTAAGGAAAGTGAAAAGAATTGGCGGTATTTTTAGTCAAGTTGAAAAAAATGGTTTAAACGGTATGGTTTCAGCTAAAGACTAGAGATTCCAGCTTGAACTATTTCCAGTGTCGCATCTGCCAAATACGATAAGGAATCTGATTTGACATCTGAAATTGTACAGAACTGGGATAATGGCTTTGAAAAGAAACATCTTGTTTAGTATCGATCCCTAGTTATTTTTAGGCTTTATGCATGTTACGTACATATTTAGCTTTGTGGAAAGATAATTTAATGAAGGATATTGTACACAAAGATAAGTTCACAAGAAGAAGAGAAACTTAAGATGTGATGGATTCAAGCGAGTTTTCCAATTTGTCTAGATATTTAATCTATAAATAATTTGGTTGATTATTAGGCTTTACCTCCTACTGCGATAAGGATAAAAACTGGTTGACTACTCGGAGTCTGAATCAGAATGCAAACAATTTTTTTTTCGAGGAAATTGACAAAAATGTATAAATAAGCTTATTTGTCTAATCATCAGTTTATTTGTTGGAGGCTAAGACCTTGAAGCCAACAAACTTTGAAGAGACTAGCAATTATCATCAGGATAGGCTAATTTGCTAACCCGTGTAGTGTCTGTTGCTCTCGTCAATCAAGCCAATACGTTGTCTCATTTGAGCAAAACTTCTTTTTACGAATGAACTTGGATTGAACCCGTGTGCTTGCTTACCTTGTATCTTCTCAAGAAAAAATATTTAAATGACAAATCTTTTATAAAAGTTTTTTCTCAAGTAATTTAATGTCATGTATAGCTTAGTAAATACGTATATATTTCAAGCATCAACATCAATTAGGAAGTTTCCAGTTACATTCAACTCCGGGAAAACTTGGGGTAAACAGGGGATTCGATGTTTGGCTTAGATACCAGAGTCAAAAACTGTTTCCAACTAACTCGGTATAATTTTATTTTAGGTTTTGGATTGGGAATCTCAATTCTTTTAGTGCACTCTGTCTCACATGACAATGAGAAAGAATCCCATCTGAGGGGAAAACAGCTTAGCATGTGTTATTGTGCAACAATTTAAATCACTCGGAGTAAAATACCTACTAAAAGTTGTTCTCTCCCTACTTTACTGGGAACAACTGCTTCTCCAAGAGGGAAGAAGCCTCCTCGGACATGATATTATGGAATATGTTTGTACAGCAGAATCGATATTATGTTGAGCATTCTCATATCACAGCATCAATGTAACATTGGACAAAAGGCGAAATGAACCTCGCAGTGTACCGCTTCCACTTGGATAGGTATCCATACTCTTTTTTAAAAACAAGGCTCGTTTAAAGCTCGTAAACGAAGGTCTCTATATATGTGAGCGAGTAACAAAGAACACGCACTTTCAACCAAGTCACTGTGACAAGGAGTGGAGCAGACTATGTCTGCGAACGCACTCTCACACGCAACGCCACAGCAAAGCACACCCAACCCAGTCGTTTTTCCACGAAACGATGATGATGATAAAGAAGCGAAAGAGAGAGAGAGACACGCACATTCTGTCTTTTTTTCGTGGGTTCAATATACAACACGCACACTGGCAGCGCAGTCGTATCTTCGGTGGAAGCATGTGTAAAGGGAAAAAGAAGGGAGGTAAAATGCACAAGAAGGAAACCCCCTACGGCTTCGACATCCAGACTTTTATTTGAGAATACAAAATGCGTTTAAACAGTATATTATTATATACTAGTACACTTCGTCATCAACATCAACCCTCTAGTTTTGATTCTTTTTTTTCCCTTGCTCTTCGCAGAGGGTATTTTTATCGATCTACTGCAAAACCCACGAACAAGAAATATAGGAAGTCGTGAGAGAAGAAATAGATTGTACGAGTTTTGATACGGAACTTCTTTTCATGTTGGGAGCGAACTGCAAGTAGCAAAAATTTCGAAGAAAAAATAAAGAAAAAAAAGTTACACATGGAGAGCGCAATGAACTAGGAACTTGGTAGAAAATAGAAAGGGAAAACGGAGCCAAGATATGAAGCACCTATGTGAGCATCAATTTCGGCAGACTGACTTTTCGAAAGAGGAAAAAAATGGAGCAGCTTTACAATGTTTGTATAAAAACGATTTCTCGATCTCTTGAAGGATACAAAGAAAATGATTTTTTATAGGTTCTCATCTTCTTATGATAGGATGGGGTAGACAGACATTGAAAAAAAATGATATTTTATGGTGGACGTTTTATCTGCTTCTGATGAACTAGCAAACAATGAAAAGTTTTGAAGGAATGGGAAAGAGAATGGTGTCAATGATTTTTTAAAAGGGGGAGGGGGCTTTGTCTCCATTACACAGACCTTCCTTTAAAAACTTTACGTATAGACGTTTTGGAACAAACGTTGAAATCGTTTAGGATTTAGAGATGAGAAAAAGGTTGGAAGAAGGTACCTTTCGAGGGTTTTTTTTTCTGTCTGCCAGTTGTAAATAAAGGAATAAAGGAATTGCCGGAGATTAGAAGAGAAGAAATGAACAAGTCTATAAAAGCAATTTGTGTGAGGCTCATTTAAAGATCCTCTCTCTTCGCCAGACAAATGCGTGGACCAGGTGAAGCTATTAAGGATGTGAATATTTTAAAGGAGATTTTTTACTCGAGAAAACCTACCCAAATGTTGCCTACTTGCAGCGAATGTGATTTTGAATAAGAACCCCTGTGAAACTTCATCAGTTTGTAAAGTCGGATTCTCTTTGATCAGCCTTACATTCAGTAGCAGAAGTGCTTACATATGGTCAACGCTGGAAAAGTAGAACAATTGCCTATGATTTGATGTGGTTTCCTGTACAAGTTGTTTCTGAAAGTTCCACTCCTGCGTAACCAACCTCCTGATATGACAATGCCTGCTACGAGGCAACCTCACTACCTAAAATAAACCATTAAGAATAAAGAATACGTACCTAGTTTAGGTTGTTAGCTGGTGGAGCAATAGAAAAAACGTCGCGTCAGCTGCAAGAAAAGGACTCTGCGAATAAAGGAGACTAGACTAAACCGTACTCATCGCTTAGTCTAAATACTTTAGTAAGTAGTACTCGCTCCCTATGCTTCCCGATAAGATTATTGGAACATGGAACAAGAGAAAAATGAAAGGGTAAAGTATCTACGTACATTTTCTCTTGACATTATTATTATTACTCTTTCAGTTGCTATCGATATACGGATGTTTGAGCGAAATGAGTGAGAAGCAGTAATAGCAAACGAGAATTTAACCCCTTTGATGCCATTTAAACAACTTTAATGGTATTACCTCCTTAGATTCTGTGCTCCCCTACTGAACGAATGTACAGCGAAAACCAATCTGGTGAAAAGGTTTTTTATGGACTGACACTAAAAAAATTGCCACACGCGTAACACTACAGTTTAGTAGCAGTCGGGAGGGTATGCATATGCAAGTAAGTACATATGTTTGAAGTTGTAGTGACGTGGGAATAACTTCCAACTAGAATTGAATTTCCTACGCGTAATTGCTAGCTTGGATCGAAATTTTAAAACAAATACGACCAATTTTTTTTTTACTTGTAGGGTTACATCTGAAATCTGAATCAACCCTTGATTAGGCTTTGACTCTGCATTGTCCTCATGCATCTCTTCATATTTCCCTACGTACTTAAAATTATTATATTGATTTCCCTTTCAGGACGCCGTCGAGTGTCCGCGTGGAATACAATACCAAAAATTATAAAGTACGGATATTGTCGGAGATGACTCATTGAATAAAGTTTTTCACGAAATTTGTCAATCATTCAGGATTGTATCTTGGCAGTTGGTACATTAGATTATAGCAATATTTAAGGCACAGGAGCAAGAGACATTTTTTAAAGTG